>JAODAL010035798.1:0-42510 GCA_025379985.1 Phyllomedusa bahiana
CCACTCTCTGTCTTTTGTGCCACTCTGTGGCTTCCCCCGTTTTTGCACCCCAGAATGTTATTGTCCCACCTCTGACTCCTGTGCTGCCCCGTCCCCCATCTCTGTCTTTGTCCTCTCTGGGGCCCTACTATTGTTTTGCCCCCGAATGTCTTGTGCCTGTCTGCCCTCATGCTGCTGCCCCCGCCCCCCCTCCCTCTTGTTTTTGTGCCACTTTTGGCTATTCCAGTTTTTGCCACCTCCAGAATGTCATTTTTGCCATGTTGACCTCAGCTGCTGCCGCCGTAAACCTTCCGCTTGTCATTGTCCCCATCTGTGGCCTCTAATGTTTTGCCCCCCCAGAATGTCATTGTGCCACTGTCTGACCGCAAGTGCTCCCGCCGTCCCTCCTCTCTGTCATTGTGCCATTTCTGGGCCATACTGTTTTCCCACCTCCGAATGTCATTGTGCCCACTGTTACCTAGCGCTTCTCCCCTTGCCTAACACTGTGTCTTTGTCCCATGTCTGACCTCATGCTGCTGCTGTGGCTACTGCCGTGACCTACACACTCTTCTTGTGCCACTGTTCCTCATGATGCTGCTGTGGTGCTGCCGTGACCTACACCTGTGTCATTTGCCACTTGTGCCCACTGTGTTTTTGCCACCCCCAGTTTTGTCATTGTGCCACTCTGACCTCATGTGCTGTGGCTGCCGCCGTCCCTCCCACTCTTCATTTAATGTTGCCCCCTGACCCCTAGTTTTTTTTTCCAGTGTCGCTGCCATGACTTTACAGGTTTCTTTCCCCTTCATTTTTTTTGGTCAGTCTTGCCCTCTTAAGTCCCCAGGGGAATTTTTAGGAAGCGTTCTAAGAGGGTGGCGCATATGCATGTTCTACTAAAACCCTCATTTATGAAGACCAAACCAAGCTCCCTCTGCATATTTAAGTGGCCAAGTTTACAGCACCTGGGGCCTGTGCAGCCTGGAATAGCTGTTTTTTAACGCAATTCGCCCCAAAAGTAATTGGACGTTTATTTTTGTGGGGAAAATTGGGCGAAGTGCCCCGAATAAATTTTTGAAAAAAATTCCCCCATCTTAGGGAAGGCTCGGGGGGTGTAGCCTTTTAGCGGGTAGCGGGCCCAGGGGTAACAGACTGGACAAGGGCAGATAGTCAGCGGGAATAACGGATGGTGCAAGGGCAGGAAAAACGCAGGCACAAGTAGTGCCGGGGGCGCGGCAATACGCAGCCGGGGGTTTAAGCTCTATGTAGAGACAACACAACATTGAATTGATGCTGAAGCAAGGGCAGGAAGTTCTTCTTATACAAACAGGGTCACAGGTTAATTGGCAAGTAATTCAGACACTATTAACTACCTTTAAATAGCAGAAAGGGCTATGTGGCCAAGAGGTCGCCCCAGCCGGGAGGCAGCCAGGTGGATGGGATAAGCAGGTCCGTAGGTGAGTAGGAACTGCCAGCGGATGCAGCAGGGACAGGAGCTGGGACAGGTGAGGAAAGCACAGGACCAAAAGGGATTCCCCCTGCGCGGAGAACCGGCCTGTCCATGGCTCAGCACAAGCCCGTGGCGTGGACGTGAACACTTCCCTTAACACTTGTGAATATTTTTTATAATAAAGCAAACTTTTAGGCTTAATGTAACAATAATAACTTTATTTTTCTGACACTTACCACAGCAATCTGCAAAGTGTTTCTAACCTTTGTAAATATCTTTTTAACGTATCCACTGACCACTGGACCATTTATTTTTAACCATTAACGCCACAGCCGATTTTGACCTTTCTGAAGAGCCCCATTTTTTAAATCTGACTTGAGACACTTTATGTGAGAATAATTTTTTTTCATTTTTCCATCCATGTGATTCGGATTTTTTTCTCGTGGTCTTGTGCTTTAAGTTGTAAGAAAAATTTTGGGCCAAACAATCCTTGTTTATTTTTGAAAAAAAATCAAAATATTGTGAAAACTTTTCATTTTAAATTTAAAAAATGTCACGAAGACAGTTTTTAACTTGTTATCGTATGCCCCTGTGCTTGGGGATAAAGTTTTAAATGTTTTTTTTTTTTCAACAGTAGGGGGCTTAGAAATTTAGTAGTCTTTTATTTTAACTTATTTTTTTTGGGGCCCCGTCCGTTTTTTTTTTGGTTTCCAGGAGTGTTGTTTGATCCCCCCCTAAAAATTTCTTACTCTGTAATATTGTAAAGTATTTACAATAGTGTTTAGAAAGTTTGTTAACCTTTTAGGTATTTCACAGAAATTAAAGCACAGTGGAGGTGAAATTTCAAATTTTCACTTTTTTTGCAGATTTTCAGTTTTTATCCATTATTCACAGGAACATGGTAGACGTGAACAGAGAAATACAACTCAAAATCGATTCCCCAGATTCTGCTGTTTTTATTGATATCCTATAAGTGGCCCTAGTGCGTTATTTGGCTCAACCACAAGCCTCAGAATAGGAGGAGAGCTTACTGGGCTCCGGGGCCTAATTTTCTTTACGATTTTATTTAGGCGCCATTTCAGGTTTGTGGAGACTCTAGAGACTCCATATTGGAAACTACATCTGTTAAGGAATATATCTAGGGGGTGTAGTGAGTATATTGACCCCACATGTGTTTCACACATATTTTTAGCGTTAGGCTGTGAAAATTAAAAAAAATATTTTTTTTCCAACAATCTGCAATTTTAGCTGAAAATGTTTCATTTTTACAAGGAATCCTGGAAAAAAGCACCCCAAATTTTGTTACACAAGTAAGGTAGCACTGTATACATGGGTGTAAACTGCTGTTTTGGCGCATGGCAGGGCGTACAAGGAAAGGAGCACTATTTGGCACACAGATTTTGGTGGGTCTCATGTTGCATTTGCAAAGCCCCCAAAGTACTAGAACAGGTGAAACAGAAGTCACCCCATTTTTGATTCAACACCCCTCATGGATCTCAACTAGGGGTGTATTCGGCATTTTGAAAAAACTTTGAGACTCTCGGTTCACATATTTTGATCAAAAGATGTTTAAGCTGCCCACGACTTTCAACGTGATCTCAAAATCGGGCAGTCCTACACTATCCTTACATCTCAAAAAGAGCCAATTCATGACCACTCACTGGGTCAACCGACCTCCATTATACAGAGAGAAAAAAATAATAAAACACACCAGACTTGCAAGCTGCACTTCTTATGACAGCCTGTGAGAGTGGGCAGGTGCAGAAACCCAAAATGGAAGCACCCCTTCCTTCCCATATAGGTTAAAGGGCCGTGAATTGGCTCTATTGAAAGGTAAGGATAGTGTAGGACTGCCCGATTTTGACATCACGTTGAAAGTCGTGGGCAGCTTAAACATCTTTTGATCAAAATATGTGAACCGAGAGTCTCAAAGTTTTTTCATGTATGATAGATAGCATAAATGCTTCTTTAGGGATTTCCACGTAGTATATTCTGCATTTTGGGCGCACAGTTGTTCCATAGTATTTTAGCATTGGGCCATGAAAATGGGGGGTAAAAAAAACGCAGTTCCGCCATTATTTTTTGGGCATCAATTTTACAGTGTTTGTCGTGCAGTATAAATTACATAATAACTTTACCAAGCGAGTCCGTACAATTACAAGGATATAAATTTTATATGGTTTTTTATGTTTTATTACTTTTACACAATAGAAAGGCATTTATAAAAATTTGCATTTTTAAGCCTTCACAGACTGACAGCCATAGCTTTTTTATTTTTCTGTATTAAGGGCTTGATTTTTGCAGGGTGAGCTGATGTTTTTATTGGTACCATTATGGGGTTCATATGACACTTTAGTCACTTTTATTAAGGTTTTTGTAAGGCGTTTTGAACAAAATGCAGCAATCCTGATAGTGTTTTTTAATTTTTACAGCAGTCACCATGCGGTTTAAATGACATGCTAGCTTTACTCATCAGGTTGATATGATTACAGTGATACCCAATTTGTATTTTTTTAATGTTTTATTACTTTTACATTAAAAACAACTTTTATTCAAAAAGGAAAACACGTTTTTGCATCGCCATAGTCTGAGAGCCATAACTTTTTTTTTTTTTTCTGTGTACAGAGTTGTGTAGGGGCTTGTTTTTTGCAGGATGAGTTGACTTTTTTATTGGTATCATTATTTGGGGGAACAAGGCTTTTTGATCGCTTTTAAATCCATTTTTTGGAAGACAGGTTAAAGAAAATACTGCAATCCTAGTAGTGTTTTTTAATTTTATTTTTAACAGGGCTCACCATGCAGTATATGTGACAAGTTAGTTTTACTACATGGGTCGAGACGATTATGGCGACACTCAATTTATATAGTTTTTTTATGCTGAAGGGTTTTTATTGTGTAAAACAATATTTATGCATCACTATCTTCTGATAGCTATAACTTTTAATTTTTCCATTTACAGAGCTGTGTAAAGACTTTTTCTTGTGGGATCAACTGATGTTTTAATTGGCACAACTTAGACATTTAAATTAGTTTTTGAATGCTTTTTATTCCATTTTATGTGCCGCGGTATGAACAAAAATCCCAAGGGGAAAAGGGCAGTGTATGTGTTTTTATTTTATTTTCCATGTTTGTGTTTTACTTTTTCACCTTTTTTTTTTACCCTTTTCCGCATATGGGATTTGTATCAGTGATTCTCAGATCACTGATACAATAGAGATCAATACAGAGCAGAACTGCTCTGTACTAGTCTCTATGGCAACTGTCACTCATCATGTCCGGCAATGCCCACAATGCCACAGCTAGCAGGCAGAAGGAGCTCCCCTACTTCTGTCTGTGCCTGATAGATTGCGACAGTTGAGGATTAATCACCTGCGACCGGAGCTCACTCTGGCCGTGGGTGATGCAGCATGAGGCCAGCGGTAATATACCGCTGGTCCCATGTCACAATTGTGCAGGGCCCGCTTGTGATCCCACACAATGTGCAGGACGTTATGCTACATTCATTTGGGGGAAGGCACTTCCCGCTAAAATATACCTGTCAGGAATCTCCTGCTGTGCTTTTGAACTTGCTAACTGTGTTTGCCCTCTGTCAAGATGGTTGATCGTGTCTCAGCTGGGTGCCATCTTGTTTCCTGTTTCCTGGTTCCTATATAAACTCCTCATTGCATGAGTATTTTGCCTAGCTCCTGCTTTACAGTCCTCTCGCCTTGGAACTTGCCGTCCAGCCTTGTTCCTCTTTCTAGCAGTTTACCCTGCGCTACCCAAAGTTGCCTGCGGTTTGCTCCACCGTTATACCTCTGCTCTTCTGACCAAGCAGCCGTCCATTACCTACCTGGGAGCTTGCTATCCATCTGCCTCCTTGTGTTTATATCTGGCCCCGCCATTGGATTCCAAAAGTATACACCAGTATCGTGACAAAACCAGTACATCCCATGTCGGGAAGGGGTTAATCTGGCATCTCCACTGTGTTTTTAGCACATTAGCAGGAGCTTTGGCCGGTTGATGGTTCCCACATATTGCTGTATATTTTCAGCAAGGTGATTGTGCGGGCTCAAAAGTAGAGCCTACTTTTACGGGTGTCCCCGCGGCCCCCTTGCCGGACCGCAGGCACACCCGCACCTCCGCTGCGGCTGCGGCGATGTCGCAGCTCCGTCCCCGCAGCCGGCAGTTCTCTGTCAGCACTTGCCTCGCCCCGCTCCTGTTCCGATCCGGGCGCACTTTCGGTACTGCGGCCAAATTTAAAGGGACAGCGTGCCGATGATGGTCTCATCGGGCGCTGATCCTATTTAAGCCCTGCCCTTTCCTAGTAGCCTTGCCAAATCGATAGTGCCCTATGCCTAGAGAGGAAGCATTTCATATTGTGTCTAGCATTATCCTGTATACTGTACCTACTGCCTCCGTCCCTCGACCACGAGCCTTAGCTGCCTGTCCTGACCTTCTGCCTGTCCCCGACTACGAACCATTGGCGCCTGTCCTGACCTTCTGCCTGTCCCCGACTACGAGCCTGCCTAATGATTCTGTACCACGCCACACCTCGGCAGCCACCACAAGCAAGTCACGTCAGGGGTAGCGACCTGGTAGCAATCCGCTGCAGCAAGTCCATCCCGCTTTGCGGCGGGCTCTGGTGAAAACCGGACCTGCTCAGACTCCGCTCCCTGGCATGGCTTATACCATCGCTTGCAGTGGTCCAGAGGATCCACCACCACTGACCGTTACAGTTTCGATTGTCACCACCATCATGGCTCAGCAATCGAAGCAGATCACGCAGCAAGCGCAGCAGCTTAACCAGCTGTCTTCCATGATGCAGCAGCTCCTCACCACTCAGCAGCAGCAGTCGGCTGCGGTGGCTCCTCCCGTGGTAACCGTTCTGGGGATCTCCGCTGGTCCTAAACTCCGGTTGTCCATGCCGACAAAGTTTGATGGGTACCCAAAGGCCTGCAGTGGCTTCATCACCCAGTGCTCCCTCCACGTGGAACTTATGGCTGGTCAGTTCCCGTCAGTAAGGTCCAAGGTGGTCAGTCTCCTCTCCGGAAAAGCCCTGGCCTGGGCGACTCCACTCTGGGACCGAGGCGATCCGGTCACAGCTGATCTGGCCTCATTCCTGCAGCAGGTCCGCAGTGTCTTTGAAGAGCCTGCCCGTGCTTCAGCTGCCGAGACCGCCTTACTGACCCTGCAGCAAGGGAACTCCTCCGTAGGTGACTACTCTGTGCAATTCCCCCACACTAGCATCGGAGTGGCTTGAAACGATGCAGTTTTGTGCCACGTTCAAAAAGGGCCTCTCCAGCCAGATTAAGGATGTCCTTTCCCACCCGGGACCCCCCGTCTTCTTAAGTGAGTCATCCATTGGCGACCCGGATTGCATCCGTTTCTCGGAAAAGGGGGAGGAGCTCTGTCAAGAATGTGTACCAGCAAAAAACGTCTTTCTCCCTGGTCTTGCGCCGGTGTTTCTTTGGCCTCCACTGCCTCCTTCCCATCCAACCCATGGAAGAGGCCAGCAAGTTGGAAAGAGCCCTCCGGGTCTCTGCAAGAATTTAAAACCGATGACATGAGGAGAATCTATGCCTCTACCATCTCCTCAGGAGTTGTCTGCTCCGTCCGCAACACCTGGGAAACACGCGCACCTAGGCTTCGTGGGAGAGGCGTCCCTCGGTGTGAGCAATACCTCTCCCCATCTCGCCTTGCCAGTTCGGATCACTACCCATTCCGGAATTTCGTTCCAAGTGGCCGCATTCCTGGATCAGCCGGGAATTTTATTGATGCTGCCCTGGTGACTAAGTATTGCCTCCCGGTGGTCTGTTTAGACCAGTCCCTGGTCATCTCGTCGGTCAGCGGCGAACTGCTCAGTGATTCCATCCTCTTTCGGATGGAACCGGTGTCTCTACAAGTGGGAGCTCTACATAAAGAGAGGATCGCATTCTTCGTGCTACCCCGTTCTTCCTCAGCTATTCTCCTAGGGCTTCCATGGCTGCAACATCACGCCCCTATGCTTGACTGGAAGATGGGCGAAGTTCTGCATTAGGGTCACGACTGCCAGTCTCGCTGCTTAGTGGCACCTCGCCCGGTGCGCCCCACTCCTCCACAGTAGTGTTGAGCGATTACGTTGGCTATCGACTATCGATCGATGTCGATAGATGGCCACCCTCGATAAGGTTTTCGATAGTCGATAGTCGATCATCTCCGATGACCATTAAAATTATGGGAGAGCAAAACACCTTCAATTTTTTACACCCAAAAAACCAGGGAGGGAGAAGCGGGGAATTTAAAACAGCCAAAACCCGTAAAAAGGGATACCTGTAAAATCTTAGGAAACAACATTTTAGGCTAAAAAACCCAACAGAAAAAAAGTCACAGGACCTTTCACTACCCCGGGCTTGTCCCAAAGCTTGCCCCTTAAACCTGAAAGCACCCACAAATTAAAAAAGGTGCCAAAGGCAGTAGGAAAATGAACCACATTTTACTTGAACGGGACATTGAAACCCCTGCCCTTTGGGAATGCAGCATGACCCCAAAAACCTGCATGACCCCACATTAAAAATTTTCCCGGGAAAAAAAAGGAAAGTCTTTCAACCCCATTTTTTTTTTCAGGGACATTAAATAAACTTCCCCCGGGGCCACACTTTACCCCCAAAAACCCTGCATACCCCCCGGGTTTAAAAATGGGGAAAAAAGGATTTTTAAAACCACCTTTTTTGTTTCACTGGAAAATTAAAATATACCTGCCCCTGGGCCACAGAAATAAACCCCCCAAAACCGCGGGCCCCCCCACATTTAAAAAAGTCCGGAAAAAAGGGAGTCTTTCAACCACCATTTTAGTTTCCCCCTAATTGACTATCCCTGTCCGGGGCCAAGCAAACCCCAAACCTCATAAACCCCCACTTTTTAAAAAGGGTCCCGGGAAAAAGGGAGTTTTTTAAAAACCACCTTTTTTTTTTTTCACTGGACTTTGGGACTATCCTCCCTCCACACATACCCAAAACCTGCATGACCCCCACTTTTAAAAAAGGCCCGGGAAAAAAAAGGGGTTCTTTAAACCCAACCATTTTTTTTCACGGGACTTTGACTATACCGGTCCGGGGCCCAGCTTGACCCCCAAACCCTGCATGACCACCACTTTTAAAAAAGGGTCCGGGAAAAAAAAGGAGTCTTTAAAACCACCATTTTTTTTTCACTGGACATTGGCTTCCCTTTCCCGGGGCCACACATGACCCGGGGGGGGTTACAGGGGGTGCGGTGAAAAGCCCACCGGCTCCGTATCTTTTAAAACACCGGGTTTAAAATCCCCTGATGACGCACCGAAAAAACTGTCGTTTTGGAAGAAAGGGTGGGGAAAAGGGGAAGTGTAGAACTCCACCCTTCCTCAGAAACACATCAATACCTGGGTAGCGTTTCCCCCCTCCGTTGGGGGGAAGGTGTGGACCAATTAAAGCTTCCCCTTGGAAAATACTTTTTTTTAAACGTTTCCTTTTAAACCCAGGTCCCCTTTAAAATTTTTGGAAATTTTTTTTTCTCTTTTTAACTAAACGTGTGGAAAAAATTTCCCTCTGTACTTTTTTTCTCTGCCCCCGTGTTTCCATACTCCATGTCCTCTAAAAAAACCTTTACTTTGGGTCAATTTTTTCCTGTTTACCCCCCTTTAAAATTCGGGGGTTTTTTTTAAAAAACAGCTATTTTGTAAAATGAAATTTTTTTTTATACTTTAATTCTAGAAAACACCTTTAAAAAAATGGGGATGGAATCCCACCAGTCTTTTTTCCCTTTTTTTTAAATTGTTTTTTTTAAAGGGGTTTTCTCAATAAAGGGATTGATACTATGTTAAAGATTTTGAAAAAAAACAATCATTTTGCAATATTTTCCCATTAACATGCCCCTCCCATTTCCTTTTTCCTGACAGCGCCACTTTTAAAATTTTTTTAAAGGAGAAATCCACTTAGAACCCAAAATTTCTTTTCCCAAAAGACCATATTATTGCTGATCCACAGCAAACATACCCCAAAAATTATAAAAATGACTTCTCACCACGGGTTAAAAATTGTAAAGGGAAAATGCCACTTAAAAAGCCACTTTTTCTGTTCCAAAGGACCATGATTTTTTGGGTTTAAATCTCCCCAGCAACGGGACCCCAAAAAAAATTTATAAATATAAATTCTCACCACTGTTAAAAAATTGTAAAGCAACATGACCCCAAAACCATTGACAATGTAAAAAATTAAAAATGAAGTGATAAATGGAAAAATGGTTTTGTCATAAAAACCTTGGTTTGTCTTTTAGTCTCCCACGGGCAAAAACCCAGCAAAAGAACTTTTGGGGAAAAACTGAGAAAAAAAAATTGCGTAAGAAATGATTTAAATTTTTAAAAAAAAGTTTTCAAGAGGGACCAATTTTTTGTTTGGAGGGGGAATGTGAAGTTTTAAACCCGCAACTAATCGGGGGACCTCGGCCCCAATTGGGGCCCCCAACATCATCAAAAGGGTCCATGCCTGGTTCATCTTGATTTAAATCCCAAAAGAAACACATTATCCCTTTGGGAAAAATCGGGGGCGTTTTTTCTGTAATGACTCCTCCAGCTGTGTTTAAGGTCCCCCTCAGATAGGACGCTGGGTCTGGGCAGGGGCAAAAACCTCAAAGGGGGGTAGGGGGCCCCTGCTGGGCCAAATTTGTTCCCCTTTTGGGGTACCCCAAAATCCCCATTTTGGTCCCGGAAAAACCTCCAAAAACCTCGGTGTTGAGAAGCAGGTTTGTCCCTGCACCATGATTTTAAGCTGGGCTCTTTTTTGTTGGATTTTGTCCCTGCATTGAAAGCTTTTTGGGGAGGTTTGGAAAAAAAAAAGAATTTCCCCAAGGGGCAACCATTAGGGTTAGCCCCTTGCCTTTGCTGCTGCTGCCGCTTTCGGTGCTTGGGCCCCTACTGCTTTCACGAAGGGTGATGGTTTTTCCACCGTGAATTTGAGGAAAGTGAACAAAAACGCAAACAGAAAGTCTCCATTTTATCAATCAGCAAAAGGGCCCATTTCCTAAATTTTTCTCTCTATGTTGGGTGGGGAAAAAAGAAGTGCTGAGTTTTGTTTTTTACCGGGGGGTCCGGAGGGTGGCCCCCCCAGTAAATGTTTTTTTCATTTTGATGGCCTTATTCGAGGGTCATTTTGGGGGAAAAAAAAAAGGGGGGGCATCCAACACTCATTTTTTAGAGATGGAGCCTTGAGTTCCCCCAAGGGCCTTTTGGGTTGAAAGGGGGGACTACAAAAATATCTTTCCCCATCTTTCCTCAAATTCAAAGCCAACCCCTTTTTAAAAGGGAGGGGCTCGGTGTCAGGGAAACCTCCTCCCCTCCCCCCTTTTCCCCCGGGCCCGCCCTTTAACACAGCCCCCCCCGACTTGCCTCAAATATGCACCCAAGCTGAGGGGGCCCCCCTTGCACTAGCTGGACCCTGAAAACCCCTTTTCCTAATGAAGGGCCGAAAAAAAATTTAGAAAATGTCGGGCCCCTTTGGATTTGCGGGGAGGGAAAGGGTCCGTGTCTCATTGTGTCCGTCCCCCTCCTCCTCGCTGGCAAAAGGGCCTGATTTTTTCAGAAATGTCAACATCTTCCAAAACTAAGATCAACCCCAATGCTCATTTTCTGACAAGGGGATCGTTCGCCCCTGACCAAATTTTTGGGGGCTTCTTCAAAACTGGCAAGGGTGGGGCAAGCTCTTTTAACCCCCTCCACTCTCGGGGGACACCCCAAGGGCCCCCCACCGGGTGCTTGTCAGGCCTTGGGGTCCCCTTCGTCCCCGTAAATTGGGGATTGCGCTGCTCCCCCCAAACGTGGAGCATGTGGGGGTGGAATTCCCGCGTTTTTGCCCCCCTTTAACAAAGAGACGGTTGACGGGGGGGCCGAGTGACCTGCAACGAAAACCCGGCGGGATGAAAGGTTTTAACGGGGGAAAAATGCGAACTCAGACCTCGAGCCCTTTTTCAGCCCGGGAGTCCAGACCCGGGTAGCTCTTTTGGGAAAATTTTGGGGCGACAAGGGTTTATGACATTTTTCCCCGCAAGGGATGTGTCCGCCCACCATTTAAGGGGGGCCCGCCCGATTTTTGGGCCCCCCTTTTCCACCCCCTTTGGGGTCAAAAAAGGTTTTTTTTCACCCAGCCAGCGCTCGGGGTTTCATTGCGGGGGAGCCGTCCCTGGCCCCGACCTTTGGGGGAGGTTTTCCAAGGGAGATTAATTTTTTAACACGGCCCGGTTGGGTTCTGGGGACGTGATGCCACCAAGAACCCTTGGGGGGAAAAAAACCCCTGAACCCTCCCCTTTGGGTTTTGAAGAGCGTCACCCCGAGCCTGAGAGCCCCCTCACCCCCCGGGGCATCCCCCCCTCACCCAGTGAGCCGCACAAATATAAACGGCCTTGGGGGTGCTTAATAGTCCATGGTTAGTTTGGGCAGATGGGCTTTTCCCGGGGCACAGATGGGAGACAAAAAAGCCTTGAAAAATTTTAGTTACAAAGTGGCTGCCCGGGCAGGGGGCGGCTTTTTCCCGGGAAAGAAAAAGCCTCGGCATCCCGGTATTGGGGGGGAGGGGAGGGGGCCCTGAAGTTTGGCCCAAACCCCTCTGTGTCCACCTAAGGAAAAAGGCAAAAAATTTCCAAAAGGCCCCAAAAACCCGGCCAAAAGAGACAATAAGGGGTTTTTTTGGGTTTGGGTTTGGGTTTTGGGGTTTAAAATGTTTCTTCGCCCCCAAACCCGGAAACAAAGGTTTTCTGCTAGAATGGCCGCTGTAAAGCCCTTTCAGGTCGCAAACTGGCGGAAGGAGAAAGGGGTAGGGTGGGGCTCTGGAGGGGCTTGGTTTGGTTTCTCTTGGGGCGGTTTGGAAAGGTTAAGCGGGGTGATCCCTGATCATGACTTTTGAGAGGGGATGGGGGAGCTGAGGAAAGCTTGGGGGTGGGGGAGGAAAGGGGGAGACAGAAAGGGGGTGACATGGTTGGAGGCCCGGCGTCGGGCTGGCCTTTTTTTTGGCCCAAGTTTTCCCTCCTTTCAACTCATGCATTCGCTTCCCTGTGCCAACATTTTTTGGGGGTGGTTTTAAACCCCTTAAGGTTTTCTTGCCTCACTTTTCGTTTTCCGGGAAAGGGAGCAAATGACATCGCTGGATGAATCAAGGGTTGCTCAAAGAAAGGCCCCGGCTTGAGGTTCCCCGGGGCCTTTTTGACGGCGATTTTAAACGAGGGGCGGGGGTTTGGGGCCCGCCGTTGGGGGGGCGGTATCTTTTCAGCGGAAATTCTGGGGACGCCCTCCCCCCTTTTTTTGGCGGGGCCCATATTGGGCATTTTTCCCCATTTGTCTTTTCCCCCTCGTCCCCTTTTATTAAGCGCCCCCGCAAGCAAATTTTCGGGGAAAAAAACCAGGGTGGAAACCCCAATGTTTTCATATCCAAACACATCATTTATTCTTTATCAACACGGTGACTTGGTCGTCCGACTTTCGGGATCCAGAAGCGCGGGCTACAACAAGGGCACTTTAAAGGCTTTTTCCCCACCGCCCCCATTTTTGCCGTTTTTCCCCCTTCCTTTTACCCCCTCTATGGCCCTCAGGTTAAAACTGGGCTCCCGAGCAACTTTAAAACATCCTTGGGTCTTTTAACATGATTTTTGGGGCCCCACCGCATTTTTTTCACAAAAAGGGGTTTTTTCGACAATGGATTTAAACCCCAGTGGTGGGGACCAAGTTTACATTTTGGGGTGCTTTAAAGTTGGGGCGGATGCTGATGATGCTGGGGTGACACATTTGTGGGCCCTGGGCTGGGAGGCGAGGAGGTAAGCTGCTAGATGCAGGTTGCCCTTAACCCCTAAAGGACAATTGGCACATGTTTGTTACTTTTGATTCCAGGGCCCTTTACCCCCGCATGACAGGCCTAAAGGTCCCGCAAAAAAGCGATTTCCCCTGGGGGTGCGTGTTGTCGCCACACTAAGGGGCACCCTTCTCTCGTAAACCCCTTTTCCCCCATGTGCTAACCCTCTTTTCTCGTTTCCCCCCTGCTTTTTGGCCCCCATGTTCAAAAAAATTTTAAAAATTTTAAAGGTATGGGAAAATTTTTGGGAAATTTTCTTATTAAAAAAAGGGAAATCAAAAAGTTTTTTTCTCAAATCCCTCTAATCAATACAAAAATTCTGGAAATTTAATTTAACCCGCAAGGTGGGCTATCAACAAAAACGGACTGGGGAAAATGCAAAAAAAAACGATTGGGGTTTTGTTTTTGTATTAAAACAGGGAAATTTTTTTCACCTTTTAATTTTACCTGTGGGGACTAAAGGGAAATTTCGTTTTAAAATTTACGTGGGATGCTGCGTCAAAGGGAAAAAAGCTTGGGGGTACAAAAGTAAAAAAAAAACGAACTGTTTTTGTTTTCGTAAATACACTGTATTTTTTTTCACCTTTTTTAATTTTACCTGTTGGGGGACTATAGGGAAATTTCTGTTTTAAGATTTTCGTGGATGCCTTTCTTTAATGAAAAAAGTGGGTGAAAAAAAGTCAAAAAAAAACGTATCTGTTATGTGTTCGTTTTTAATACCGGTATTTTTTTGCACCCTTTCCCAAATTTAACCCGTGGGGACTATAAATTTCCGTTTTAAATTTCCGTTTGGGTGCTGCGTCAATGAAAAAACTGGGTGCGCAAAAATCAAAAAAACTTTCTTTATGTTTTTGTTTAATTTCCCTATTTTTTTGCACCTTTCAAAAACCCTTGGTGTTTATAGAATTGGGTGTTTTAAATTTTTCCTGGATGCTGCCGGGCAATGACAAAACTGGGGGCGCAAAGTCAAAAAAAAATATCAGTTATGTTTTCGTAAAATACACTGTAATTTTTTTTACCTTTCAATTTACCGTGGGGACTATAGAAATTGTGTTTTAAGATTTTCGTGGGATGCGCTCAATTTAACAAAGCTTTGGGGGGGGGCAAAAATCAAAAAAAAACGTATCATTTTGTTTTTGTATAATACACTGTATTTTTTTGCACCTTTCAAAATTCCCCCTGTGGTGACTATAAATTGCGTTTTAAAAATTTCTGGATCCCGCATCAATGAACAAAGGGGGGGTGCGCAAAAAATCAAAAAAACACGGGATCATTTTTGTTTTCGTATAATACCTGTATTTTTTGCACCTTTCAATTCCCCCGTTTGGGGACTATAGAATTGCAAGTTTTAAAATTTACTTTGGGTGCTTTCTTTAATAACAAAACTGGGGGCGCAAAAAATCAAAAAAAACGTATCTGTTATTTTTTTGTATAAAAAAACCTTTTTTTTGCACCTTTTTAATTTACCTGTGGGGGACTATAGAGTTCTGTTTTTAAAATTTTTCGGGGTTTTCTGCGTCAAAAGAACAAACGGGGGCGCAAAATCAAAAAACACTATCTGTTTTTGTTTTCGTATAAAAAACGGTATTTTTTTGCCCCTTTTAATTTTACCCGTGGTGACTATAAAATTTTCTTTTTAAAATTTTCGTGGATGCTGCGTTTAATGACAAAGGGGGTGCGCAAAAAATCAAAAAAAACTAAACATTTAAAGGGTTTTTGTATAAACAACCCTTTTTTTTTTTGACCTTTCAATTTACCCGTGGGGACTATAGAATTTTCTGTTTTAAGATTTAAAGTTGGTTCTGAGGGGCAAAAGAACAAAACTTGGGGGCGCAAAAGTCAAAAAAACCGTTTCAGTTAAGTTTTTCGTATAAATAAAACTGTATTTTTTTTACCTTTCAAAATTTACCCGTGGGACTATAGAAAATTTCTTTTTTAAGATTTAAGTGGAGCTGCATCAATAACAAAGCTGGGTGCGCAAAAGTCAAAAAACACGTATCTGGGTTTTGTTTTCGTATAATACCGGATTTTTTTTCACCTTTTTAATTCACCTTGGTGACTAAGAATTGCTTTTTAAGATTTTTTTGGGGTGCTGCGTCATTTAAAAAAAGCTTGGGGGCGCAAAAGTAAAAAAAATATCTGTTTGTTTTTTTATAATACACGGTTTTTTTTTTGAAACCTTTTAATTTACCTGTGGTGCAAATAGAATGCTGGGTTTAAAAATTTTTCGTGGGTGCTGCTCAATGAAAAAAAGGGTGGGGGCGCCAAAAAGGGCAAAAAAACACTTAAACTTTATTTTTTCGGTATTTTTTTAAACGGTTTTTTTTGCACCTTTTTTATTCCCCCTTGGTGACTATGAATTGCTGTTTTTTAAAATTTTCTTTGGGTGCTGGCTCAATGAAAAAAGCTGGGTGCACAAAAGTCCAAAAAAAACTATCTGTTATGTTTTTGTAAATACACGGGATTTTTTTTCAACCTTTTAATTTACCGTGGGGACTAAAGAATTGCTGTTTTTAAGAATTTTCGGGTTTTTGCCTTTAATGAACAAAGCTGGGTGCGCAAAAATCAAAAAAACAACGTTTTTTTTTTTTTTTTTTTCGTTTTTAAAAACGGTAATTTTTTTACCCTTTCAATTTTTTCCCTTTTGGGGCTATTTGAATTGCTGTTTTTAAAAATTTACTGGTTCTTTCGTCAAAGAACAAAGCTGGGTGCGCAAAAATCAAAAAAACCCCATCTGTTTTTGGGTTTTGTATAATTTTCCCCCGGTATTTTTTTTCCCCCTTTCAATTTACCTGTGGGGAAAAGAATTGGGTGTTTTAAAATTTTGTGGGGTGCGCCCAATGAACAAAGCTGGGTCCAAAAAGTCAAAAAACACGTATCGTTAGGGTTTTCCCTAGTTTTTCTATTTTGGGAACAAACAACCTGGCCCGACTACAAGTTGCTGGGTTGTTTAAATTTTAAAATGCAAGGTGGATATTCAAAAAAGGTGGAAAAGGGGAAAAATTTAAAATGAACCCCAAAAACTGAAATGTATACTATAATAAAATGGGTTTTCACTAACCAAAAAGACCTGCCCGTTATAGAAAAGATGTTTTTCCAATATAAGTTTAGGCTGCCCAATTAAACCAGGAAATATTTCAATAGAAAAATGTTAATAATAAAAATTTTTGGGAGTGCAATGTCTACCAAATAAGTCTTGGTGAATTTATCCCTGTTCTTTATAATTAGCCTTTTCTGTGTTGCCCCGGGCCCCCCCCCCCCCCCCGCTCCCTCCCTACTTTCAGCGGTAGATCGCTTTAAAATTCTCTACTAACTACATAAAATCTTTAAAACTCTAATCTAATAAATTAAGGATTTACAGCTAATATAGGGGGTTTCTCTGTCAGAAAAAAGATAATTTCGCTGAGCTTTTGGGCCCCAGGCAGTGCGCACTCCCATTCCTATGAGACCCGGAAGACAACCCAAGGGCCCGAACAAGGAAGGGGCCCCCCCCCCCCCCCGTTTTTTTGTTAAAACAGGGTTTATTGATTTTTTCCACCAAACCCCCCATACCCATCCCAGTATACGTTTCCCCAACATCTCACCCTTTTCCTAAATTTTGTAATCTTTATTTCTGGCCCCCAAAATGGGCAGGGTTTCGCCCAAAAAATGGCGCGATCTTAAATTAGATGATGCAAAGATTTTAACCTTAATTATTGGGAATGATCTGAAAATTTTCGGATCACCCCAATTTTAAAAACCCTTTTCCCCATTTTTTAACCTTTTTTCGATAAAAATCGATTAAACACTCCAAAGCTATTCCCAAAGCTCCCTTTCCGGGGCCCCCTTGGGGACAGTACCTGGACTTTTAGGAAAGTTTTCTCGAGAAGCAAGCGGAAACTTTCCCCCTTTTCGTTTCCTATGATTGGGCCCATTGGCCCACTGCCCGGGGCTAGTCCCCCCCCGGGGAGGGGCTATCCGTATCTGTACCCAGACCCAGGCTATGTTTAAACCCACATTCAAAAAAAATCTTTTGTAAATGCTTCATTCCCCAATTCCACCTTTCCTTTAACGCTGTTTTTTTTTCTTCCCTGGAAAAGAAGGAAAGGGTACCTGTTTCCTCATTTGTTACCGTGGAGGGTGAAAACCAAAAATCACCGTTAAAAACCGGGATTTCCTTTTCCCTTTTTAAATTTCCGAAACTCCGAGGGGAAAAATCTTTTTTTCCCAAATTGGATTTTCGGGGGGCCTTTCAACCTTTTTCGGAAGAAGGGGGGCGAGTTTGGGAAAACGGCCCTTTAACCCCTCGAGATGGAAACTTTTGAATATGGGGGATGCCCCTTTGGCCTGGCAATTTCCCCCGCGGTTTTCCCGGGGTTCTTAATTTATTTTCAGAGATTTTATATTTTCCCCGTAGTTGTTTACCCCCCGGGGCACAAAATTTTGAATTTTTTTTCACGTTTTTGGGGTTTCCCCAGTGCCCCCGTTTTATTTAATACTGTGGCTCCCTACGCAACAATCATCTTTTACGCCAAAACTAGAAAATTGCATTTTCCAACCCGACCCCGGCCCCCCCATTTCTCGGTTTTCCCTTAAACTTTCCCACAAGGGGCTTTCAAAATGGGCCCCGCCCAAATGTTTCCCCGTCCTACAGTGGCCTTGACCTTCGGTCTTTCGGCCCTCCAAAAGCTTTTTGGGTTTGCGAACAGGATTTTAAACTCTCACTTCCAAAGTTGGTCACCCCCCAATTTTTGGCCCTAAACCAAGAAAGCAATGCCAAACCCGACTTTTTGGGGCCCCCAGCCGCCGAAGAGGCCTTTTTCCCCAAATTTAAAAGGGCCCCCTTTCGCTTCGCACCTGTTCTTTTCCCTCCCCGGGTTAAATGAAATGCCCTTTTTTATTGGGGGAAAAACGATCCTCTTTTCCCGGGTTGGGGGGTGGGCTGTTCTCACCCAAAGGGCCCTAAAGGGCAAGGGTTCTGACCGGGAGGTTTTTTTTTCTAAAACCTTTTTGCCCGCTGAAGGGAAAATTTTTACCATTCCTGGGGGGTCAGGAGTTACTGGCCATCAAGCTTTCCTTGGGGGGAAAGGCCCCCACCTTTCCCGCAAGTCCCTCCGGCCCTTTTCGGCGGGCCCCTTTAAAACCGGGCCTAATTTGACCCGCTCCTGGGGTGGCTTAAAAAACCCTCGCTTGCTGGGTCCCAAAGGATCCACACAACGGGCCCCTTAAAAACCCACAAAATTGCTACAGAAATCAGATTTTAACAATGGTAAAAAGCTCTATTGGCTAGGCTGGGGTTTCTTTTATTTCGGCGACTAAACCCCTTTTGAAAGCTATGGGCAAATTTTTGACGACGCATCTAAGGGAAAGAAAGAGAGAAGGAGCTTTTTCTCCCTTGCACTCCGCTGTGTGATCGTGGAGTGCTAATAGCTTCCATGTCAAACTGGACGTCTAACAAAGGCTTCCGGGTTGTCAGTCAAATCACCACACATGGCCAGGTATGGTGATTGACAACTACAATACATAGTAGTGCAGTAATGTAAACTCCAAAGTGGTACCAATGAAAACTTCAGTTTGTCCCACAAAAAAAGGCCTTGCACAGCTCTGTATACAGAAATATAATTTATGGCTATCAGAATATACTGATGAAGAAACATTGTTTTAAACAGTATCCGTGACTCAGTCCTCATTGTGCCGACTTCCAAATGCAAGTTGCAAGGACATATTGGGCATTATGTCAGAAATATGACGTCTGACATTATGTCGATTCAGATGCAAAATTTTCTTTATTTTGGTTCACAGATACAGGTTTTTACACAGATGATTTAGAGGTATGTCAAATTTAATGCCATCATAATTACTTCACATTTTGATTACAATTTGCAATACCATTTCTTAGTATAATCATAATACAATATAATTGGTAACCTTTAATAAACATACTTTTTGGTACATAGGTAGTAACCTTTATATTACCTTTGTTTTGCATTCGTTAATAATTAATTTGCCGCATTTCACCAGGTATTGAAATTAGTCATTATTAAGGTATTTAATAAAGTACGTGCAAAACAGCTTATCTAACAATTAAATACCAGGAATACAGATTGTTTACATGAGTGGGCGGCCAGGGACTTTTTTATGGTCATAGGAAATGCTACAAATTAAGTGATGAGATAGTAAAAGAATTTCTCAGTCATCAAACTAATATAAACAATATGTACTACTCACATCAGTGACCAATAGGATAATAGGTGGGCTGAATGGTCTTCAGATAAGTAATTAATTTCTTTTATGTCTGTTTGGAAATTACAAACACATTCATTTAAGACTAAAGAACTAATTAAATCATTTAACCCTTTAATTCTTTTATTTTGGCACAGGGGTATAATAACACCAAATTTAACACACCTGCTCCCCATTCACACCTGAGGCCTTGTAGCACTAACTAGTCACATGTCACCGTTGAGGGTAAATGTGAAATTGGTCATTTTAACTTAGGGTTGTACTCACTTTTGTTGCCAGAAGTTTAGACATTGATGACTGTGTGTTTAGTTATTTTGAGGGCACACCAAATTTACAATGTTACACAAGCTGTGCACTGACAATTTAACATTGTATCAAAATGTCATATCTTCATTGTAGTCCCATAAATAGATATAATACAATATTTTCAGAAATGTGAGGGGTGTACTCACTTTTGTGAGATACTGTATGTCCCCCATAATGGTATGAATGAAACATCAACTCATTCCACAAAAAACAATTCCTTACTCAGCTTTGTATACAGAAAAATAAAAAGTTATGGCTCTTAGACTATTGTGATTCATTTCTTTTTAAATATAAGTGTTTTACTGTGTAAAAGCAGTAGTACATAAAAAAATATATATATTTGGTATCACTGTAATTATATCAACCTGCTGAGTAAACTTTCCATGTCATTTATACTGCATAGTGACCACTGTAAAAAATAAAAATAAAAAACACCATCAGGTATATTCTGCTGATCCCATCTCCTAAAGTCATTGATAGCAAATGATCAAAGTGTCACATGAAGCCAAAATGGTACCAATCAAAATGTGAAATCAGCCCGTAATAAAAAAAAGCCCTTACTTGGCTCCATATACAGAAAAATAAAAAAGTTATGGGTATCAGCATATGATGATATAAAAATGATTTTTTTTTTACCAAAACCTTTCTATTGTTTAAAAGGAGCAAAATATAAAAACTATGCATAATTGATATTGTTGTAATTGGACCATCCCACATAGTCAAGTTATGTCATTTATACCACATGGCGAACGCTGTAAAAGTAAAACCCAAGAAACAGTGGTTGGCTAGATGAGAAGTGAGTATGATTTAGAAGAGCTCTTTACCAAAAGCCTTGTTCTGTATAAATGCCCAGTGAGGTGTGAAAAGGTGAATAAATCCTCACACACCGATATAGTGCCTCTCCCCATTGATATACATTTCCCCTTCTAAGCCATACTCACCTCTCACCTAGCCAGCCAGTAAGTTCTACTCTGCACTGACGAGGGGCAATCCCCTTGAAACAGCCATATGTATATTAACTTCACTGGGTTAACTTCACTGGGTTCACATTGCAAGACTTAGTTAGTCACATGTTAATTGAGAACTATTACATCCAATAAATGGCACTGGTGAGATCTTCAGCTGTTTCCCAAAAGCCTTTGTTTTGTGCAAATGCCCGGTGAGGTGCGAAAAGGGAAATAAATCCTCACACACCAAGATACAATGGTATCAGTGAAATCCTAGTTGTTCGTCTTGCTTTCTTGTGCATCAAACTCAGATACTCAGCACTGGATTTTACTACTCTTTCCTCTTCTCCTCTATTAAGGCTGTAGGACGAACTTGAAAGACTTCCACTGCTGCCAATTTTTGGCTTTTGCCCTCATTTTGGGCCAGGTCAAGTTCACCTTACCAACACTGATTTCTTGATGCAGACTCCTTCACAAACAATCCCCTAGCCTGCCTTGTCCTTACATATTCCAGTTCAGTGCCTGTCTGCAAATCTGGCCAGAGCCCTTTCACAGAGTGTGTCTGACCCATCTATAGTTGTATTGGTCACTGCCTAGACTGCTGGTGCAGCTCAACATTTGAACCCCAGTTGGCTGGCAACTGGGCCCATATGATGTAGTGCACACAACAGTTAATGAAGACTTGAAACTTTTACCTATTTTCAACTGAGACACACCACATCTTGCTACCATAGACCAAGACTGACTTAGTGTTTGAGTAGAAGAGTCATATTTTGGTATGCTTGCTGGGCCGGTTCAAAAAGCAATCGTCTTGGAGACTTGCGAAGGCTTCCATTATTTTTCAGATTCTGGTAGAAATATCAATCTTGGTGCCATCATTTGACTCAATTAGGCTTACAAGGTCCTGACAAGTATTAACTTCCTCATTTGCTTAACTTGCTACAATGAAGCTGAAGGGGTTGCCAATGTTGATTATCATCAATTTAGTTTTGGCAACATTGATGATTAGGCTGCTTCTGTGATGTGACTGGATAGATTGTCAAGCTTTGGATTTAGAAACTGAATATGTTTAACCTCTTATAGGATAATAACAGCTAGCTTTCTGTTGCAGACCCTGAGCTATTATGACACGCTGCCAATGTCGGACTGGGGTGCCTAGGGCCCACAGGTGCAGTTGACACTAGGGGCCCACCAATTGAGTTTTTATGGGCCCACCGGTGGAGTTTATTTTAGGGGCCCAACCTATAGCTACTGTAAATAACTGTAGATGCCTCCTATGCTCTGTATCTTGCTTTTTGCTTCTCTTTCTATGCCTTTTTTCTTCTTCTGAGAAAGTATATTGAGTTAAAAAAACAACTTTAGGTCTACCATGCTCAGGGGCCCACCGGGGGATTCCCCTATTCCCCTGTGGGCCAGTCTGAGCCTGCACGCTGCAGATTTATAGCAGCATTGGAATTTGGTAAGGAAAATTATTATTGGTTTCCAGGAATGTTGTACTGCACCAAATTCCACAACTTCTATAACAGGGAATTGGACAAGGGTCAAACTGTTGGCTTAATCTGCAAAATGGCAGGCGTTGTGGGGTGTTCCCAGTATAAGGTGATCTGTAGTTCGCAAATGTGGTTCAAGGAAAGACAACCGGTGAACTGGTCAACAGAGTCCTGGGCAGCCAAGGCTTGATGATGTGCATGAGGAATGAAGGCTAGTCTATCTGGTCTGATCCCACAGGGGAGCTACAATAGCTCCAAGTCTATGATAGAAATGTGTTAAAAACATACAGTGCATCACAGATTGCTGTATATAGGGCTGGGCAGCCACACAATACACAGGATTAGGCATGTGGTTTTAATGTTATATCTTGGTAACACGAGGTCCATTCAAAATACTTGGCATGATTGTGCAGTGCATAATCCAGACTCACTAAAGAATGTGTAGTTTGTAATAATTTAATAATAACATGTCATGTGTGTGGATATGCATGCATATTATATGCTTGTATTCTCCTGAATGAAAAAGAAAATTTTAAAAAGCTCAAATTTGAGCCTTCTCCTATAGCATCATATGCCATAGACTTTCTGGTGTCACATTACCACAATAAAGCAATTTACCCAGTTCCCCTCTCTCTTTCTAGAATGCCATTTTGATATATTATTGATTTTGCAGAAAGCTCATAAATCCCTCAGGCCCATCAGGGGAGATAAAGAGGTTTCCTATAACATTCAGTAATGTTATTTCTGCTAGTGATGATGGACATTCTACTATCAGTGCTAGGGGATAGTTGCATTACCTGTAGATGGTATGTAATCTAGGTCATGGATGTAGCAATTCACAACCTCAATTAGAGTGCTTCCCACTAGACCAAAATCTACTCCGTCAAGTGAGAAAAGGAAATAGTATTGACAAGATTTCTCTGGACAACAAGGTACATACACATATTTAATGCTACTGTATTCTGGAGTTCCAATGAGTTACATAGATCCTATTTTAGTTGTGTGAAGAATAGAAAAATTTAAAGGGCTCGCCCATGACCACAATTATCCATAAATATGAGATAACTTTATACAGTTCTGATCGCCTAATTGTTAAGACGTCCACTGATCACAAGAACGGGGTTCCCAAAACCTCAGTGAGATTGGAACAATGGTTGCGTTTGGGCACTGCCAATCCATTCATTATCATTGGGACAGCAGAAGAAATTTATATAAATATATAAATGGTCCCTACAAAAAATATGGGGAAAAATTATTTCAGGTGAAGCCCCCTCAAAAGACAAGGGGACATTCCCTTCGACTAGAGAAAAAAAGATTTAATCTCCAGAGGAAAAAAAGCATTCTTCGCTGTTAGAACTGTAAATCTGTAGAATAGCCTGCCTGAGGAGCTGGTCACAGCAGGAACTGTAGAGAGTTTCAAGAAAGGCTTAGATACCTACCTGGAACTAAAGAATATTAATGCGTACGTAGCTAGGTAAAATTCTGGATCCTGGCCGAGGTGGCGGCTCTGGGGTCAGATATAGGGTCTATACTGGAGCAGGTTGGTTCTTGCCTTGTGGGTTTCGGGGCATTACCCAGTGGAGAGCCTGGGCTTTAGTCCTTGTCTCTCTCCCTCACCCACATTTTCCCCACCCTTGGTTGAACTCGATGGACATGTGTCTTCTTTCAACCTACTAACTATGTAACTATGTAAAATAAAGTGCATGTCTGTCTTTGGCAGTCCTATTGATAGTGAATGGAGAGGCCATGTGCAAGGGTGCCCACTGCTCTGGTCACAACAGTTTTGGGGTTTCCTTTTTATGACTGATGAGGACCTACTAACAGGATAAGAGTAGGAAGAAGATAAATGTTTGCTAATTGCACAACCCCTATAAGCTTTTAATGAATGTTTAGTACTCTCTGGTCAAATGTCCCATACTATGGGGCTCATGCACTTAACTCCTTAACGATCGCCCACTGTCTTTTGACGGCGGGCATTTCAGGTCATTCGTCAGCAGCGATGTCTTTTGGCTCTGTCGGGTGATCGGAACGCCCGGTGACCCGACAGAGCCTGGGGAACGGCTGCACAGTCAGCCTTGGGGACCTAGAGGGCCCCAGGGCTGTCTGTGTAACAAGCCAGTGATCAGGCCAGACTGTGTGCTGCCCTGATCACTGCCTGTGTCAGTTTGACACAGATTACAATGTATTAGCATGCTAATACATTACTAAGTGTATAAAAAAAAAGTAACACAGTTCTCCCTTCATGGGATTAAAAAAAAAAGTAAAAAACATAAAAAGTGTAAAAAAAAAATAAAAAAAGAAATAAAATAAAAATAAATATTGTGCATACATTACACACACAAAAAAACCCTACACATATTAGGTATCCACAGGACTGTAATAACCTGTAGAATTAATCTAACAAGTTATTAAGTGTGAAATGTGAATGGTGTAAAGAAAATTAAAAACAAACAAAAAATAAAAAAATTTGAAATAAAATCGGCAAGTATTTATAAGTGAACTTAAACTATTCAACCATAAAGTACAACTCGTCTCGAATAAAACATGGCCTCAAACAACTGCGTCATTGAAAAAATAAAAAAAAAGTTACAACTGTTCAAACGCAAGGAGGCAAAGACTGAAAAAATGTTCTGTTATTAACTACTTTTCAGGTGTTCGGCTTAAGGGGTTAAATAATTTTTTTATTTTTTTTACTAATTGAAACAAGATACTGATACTTATTCTTTTCTTTTTAGCTGTTTATATTTGATGATTATAGATTTTTTTTTATTCTAAAACAGCATTTCGAGAGATGCTTTACAGCAGTTTCATGGACATAGGACATTTCATGGGCATATGAACAGGAGGGGACCCACTGACTTTTATAGGAGAATTATCTAGGCATGCTCTGTGACCTGGGAAGGAGTCTCTGTGCTGAGATGGCAAACTGTGACTATCTCCTATTGTAAATGGTGAATCCTGTGTTATCTATACACATTGGTGTCAACTTTCAGTGTAATCCTGCCTGGACTGTGCTGTAAAGTTTTCTCCACAGAACAGGAATAGTGTCAGACTATTATCGGGCCTAGTGGACAAAGTGAGAACTGCAAGACTTTAAGATTTTTTTTAAATATTGATAGTTATATGGAAAATTAGAAAAAAAACAGATATCCAAAAATTCCTTGTTAGGCTTACAGGCTGTCTGTGATATCACCACTCTGGTAACTGATATTTGCTATGGTGATGACAGTTCACTCTCACAGAACAGTACAGAGATGTACTACTATGTGTGATAACAGCTATCTTCAATTCGCTGAAGTCAAGTGTAAATAGTGTAAAAAAAAGTGAAAAAAGAAAAATGTTAAACACCAAAAAATAAAGTAAAAACACACAGACCACTCTTTTCCCATTATAATATACTAATTGCCCCAGAAAGCATAAAAAAATAAAGTACACATATTTGGTATTGCTGCATCTGTAACAACCTAGCCTATAAATCTGTCAGAATATTTAACCCACTTGATGAACGCCGTAAAAAAAAACGCTTAGAGAATTGTTATTTTTGTTTATCCCGCAGCTCATAAAATGGAATAAAAATCAAAAAGTCATATAAAGGCCAAAGTGATGCCAACAAAAACTTCAGTTTATTTCGCAAAAAAAGTCCTTACACAGTTCTGTATATGGAAAAATAATTTTTTTATCAAATTAGCGATGCATAAATATTGCTTTACACAGTGAAAACACCTTTTAAAGTGCTACTACTTAAAAATGTATATAAATTGGGTATAGCCATAATCATATCAACCCACAGAGTAAAACTAGCATGTTACAAACACTGCACGGTGAGCGCTGTTAAAAATAAAAAAACACACGGAATGCCAGGGAGCCGGAGGAAGGATGGCAGACTCATATCTGTTGGCGGGCATCGCTGCCGGCACCGCAATACAAACAGGAGCTGGGACAGGTGAGTAGTAGCGGAGACACTGGCCGCCACAACCCTTGTGACAGTACCCCCCTTAAACACTGCCCTCCAGGCCAGCCGGTACCCTCAAAATAACCAGTGGAGCCACCTCCTCCTTGGTATCCCAAGAACTGTCTTCATAGGTGATGTCCTGTTAGTTCCGGAAAACATCTTGGACCTGGGAGCAGAAACAGAAATGGTAGACAGAGGAAGAGGTGGGCGGGAATCAGAGATGTCTTGAAACTTCAGGGGCGGCTCTTGCGCATGAGGCTCTACAACAGGCAAAACAGCAGAAACGGGCAGAGAAATGGTGGGCGGGATTGCACTGGGTGGGCCGACTTGAGGCACCATGAGGGTCAATGCTCGCTCCATTGGACAACTCCACCCATTTTCCAATCCAAGGATGGGCTGTGATGCTGGAACCATGGACGACCAAGCAGGACTGGAGCAGATGTACTAGGCAGGACGTAGAACGAGATTTCCTCTTGGTGGGAACTTATAACTTGCAGAGACTTGGTACGGTAGCACACTGTTCTGTCAGGATCTCCACATTGATGGAGGAGAAATGCAGCGGTTTTTCCAGAAAGGAGACAGGCAGGCAATACTTGTCTAGCACAGATGGGTGGATAAAGCTGTTCGAAGAACCAGAGTTCAGAAGGACAAGAACTTAAAACTTAGTAGCAGAAATGCTAAGTGGAGGCATTTTCATTCGGGGTCACCTCACCAACAAAACCATGGCACTGGGGTTTCCGGGATGCAGCTGTTCAGACTGGGTAGTTTTTCAGGTAGTGCTTGTATAGACACAAGCTCATACTGCATCGGCGAGTATGTTTCTCTGGGTTAGATGAGTACGATTCGCCTCTATAGGTTCATCTTGAGGGAACGCAGGTGTTTGGTGAGGTAGATGTAAGGGAACCGTCAGGGGCGCACAAACAGACACAAACAGTGTGAGGCCCTGACACTGGTCCCAACACCTGTCCCTGCCTTTTGGGGTGCCCTACTTCTTAACAGGTCGGCCCCAACCAGAAGACTGAGCACTATAGTGAATAGTGTGAGAACACAAGACGCAGACAAACAACACAAACACAATATAGGAAGGTCAAGCAAGCCAAGTCGGTAACTATCAGGAATGCGGTACAAAGTCAGAAGGCAGAAGAATAAACGTGATCCAAGCAGAGTAAGGTACCAGGGAGGCACAGAATAGAGAGGGTGAGTAATAGGCAAAAACAGACCAGTATAACCAGCAAGGAGAGGAGACAGAAGAGCCCTTAAATACCTTCCAGGAGAACTAAGGACAAAGGCAATAGGAGGAAGAAACAGAAGACCAGATAGGAAGGTAGAGCTGTCAATAACCCAGGAGCAGGAGCCAGGTTAACCCATGGAGTGCTGGAAGATTCCTGGCCCAGGCGTCAGCCAGGAATCAATCAAGATAGCAGGGAGAAAACCCAGTTCACACTAGTAAACACAAATGAGACACTATGTCAGAAACCATGGCTTACATCGCATCGGCCGCGGCCGGCGACCAGAACTCAAAGCTGGGGTTCTTTCTGGCATGATCATGACAGTACCCCCCCCCCTTTATGAGGGGCCACCGGACCCTAAACAGACCCTCTAGGTTTAGCAGAATGGACTTGGTGAACTCTTTCCTTTTCCAGCTTGGGGGCATGTTTTGCAGAGGGACACGGACATATTTTGGTCTGTTCGGACCGTTTTTACTAGGTTTTTTGATTGTTAGGTGGGCGTTTTTTAGAGTCTTATGACTCCTAGCCCAGACTGTGCACAGTCGATTAACGGCGGTTTCAATTTTAGTTTCACCACCTGTAGTGGCGGAATATGTGAGGTGGGAACCATCATCTCGGAAAAAGCGGGCCAGCTCGGGAGGAGAACTTTGTGAGCTGGTAGTAGAGGACACTAAATCTGAAGTCAAGGTGGTGACAACTACTCCCGAAGAAAGAATATTTTCAGGTTTCTCAATAACAGATGCATAGATTCTTTTTCCGGGGCAGACGAGTTGAGCTTTGCCCCCAGAGTGAGTCTATAGGGCAACATCAGGCCGGTGTGGAGGCAGATGTTCCCCAACATCCCCATCAAAGACACTAGAATTACATTCTGAAATATCATGAGTATCAATTACAGCACACACCAAGGGATGCACTATCTTCGAATGAGCACCACATGAGTCAACCTCTTTTATCAACTCAGTGGTTCTCCAGTCGAACACTGGATTATGGAGGTGGAGCCAGGGCAACCCAAGAACAATCTCTGCAGAGAGTTTCTCCATGACAAAAAATGAAAGTTTTTCAGTATGCGAACTCCCAACCTTCAAAGTGACCTCAGCAGTACGAAATTGTATTCTTCCTCCGGTTAGAGAGGTAGAATCTACACTGAAACAAAAATGGAGAACACAAAGGTACAAGTTCCAAACCGAAGGCTTTAGCAACAGCCATACTGATGAAATTAGCAGCAGCACCCGAGTCAATCATGGCACAACAAGCAAAAGTCTTGGAGCTAGAAACCAAGGTTACGGGCAAAACAAACTTGTTATTTGATTTAGGAGGTACCTGTACATCTGAGTTACTTTCCTGGAAATTGCGCAGACGTTCGGTGTTTCCTTGGGGTGAGTTAGGCTAATAGGACAGTTTCTCGGGAAATGGTCAGGCTTCCCGCAATAAAGGCACAAGGCGTTCTCCAACCGGTGTCTCCTCCTGGTGGCAGCAGATGTAAAACCCAACATCATGGGTTCTTCTCCAGAAGATTGAAAGGGAGATGGGAGAGAAGAACTCTCAAAGAAAGAAGAAGCAGGTTTTACAGGAAAGCCTGACTTGAGCTGAACAGTCAAACCCCCTTGTTTTTCTCTGCGTCTCTCTCTTAGTCTTCTGTCAATAGTCACGGCTAGAGTCATAAAGTCACTTAGGGTCTCAGGGATTGGATGGCTGACCATAGCATCCTTTACGGCATCAGACAGCCCTTGTCTGAAAAGGGTCTTCAGAGGTTGGTCCGACCACACAGTAAACGTACACCATTGACAGAACTCAGAACAGTAGTCTTCAGCCGAGTGGCGGCCCTGCTGAATAGATAGCAAATGAGTCTCTGCCCATGCCAAACGGTTGGGGTTATCATAAAACTGTCCTAAAGCCAAAAAAAATCTGTCCACTGATCTCCACTCAGGGGCTTCAGGGGGCATAGCTAGTGCCCAGTCCTGAGGTGGGCCCTGGAGGAGAGACACAACAACTGCTACTTTCTCAGCCTCAGTGGGAAAATAGTTGAAGCAAAAAAAATAGACTACATGATTCCCTGAAAGTTCGGAACCTGTCAGGATTTCCGTCAAAGCGATCAGGTAGAAGTATTTTAGACTTATGACGTATGCTAGGATCCACAAAAACAGGGGCAGGTAGGGACACAGACGGGGCGGCAAGTCCAGGTACCGGGTTAGTTATAGCATCCAGACGCTGCGAGACTTGATTAATAAGCCCCGCCATGCCCTGAAGCTGAGTTGTCAACTCATCCAAGCAGTCGGTGACCGAAAAGTCGGTACTCATATTGAACCGGGGGGAGAGTCGACTGGGGTATGGCTGGTTATAATGTAAGGAGACCGTCAGGGGCGCACAAACAGACATAGACAGTGTGAGGCCCTGACACTGGTCCCAACCCTTGTCCCTACCTTTTGGGGTGCCCGACTCCTTAACAGGTCGGCCCCAACCAGAAGACTGAGCACTATACTGAATAGTGTGAGAACACAAGACGCAGACAAACAATACAATCACAATATGGGAAGGTCAAGCAAGCCAAGTCGGTAACTATCAGGAACGCGGTACAAAGTCAGAAGGCAGAAGAATAAACGTGATCCAAGCAGAGTAAGGTACCAGGGAGGCACAGAATAGAGAGGGTGAGTAATAGACAAAAACAGACCAGTATAACCAGCAAGGAGAGGAGACAGAAGAGCCCTTAAATACCTTCCAGGATAACTAAGGAAACAAGGCAATAGGAGAAGAAACGGAAGACCAGATAGGAAGGTAGAGCTGTCAATAACCCTAGGAGCAGGAGCCAGGTTAACCCATGGAGTGCTGGAAGATCCTGGCCCAGGCGTCGGCCAGGAATCAATCAAGATAGCAGGGAGAAAACCCAGTTCACACTAGTAAACACAAATGAGACACTATGTCAGAAACCATGGCTTACTAGAACTCAAAGCTGGGGTTCTTTCTGGCATGATCATGACAGTAGACTTGGGGGTGCAGGTATAAGGTGAGGAGGATGCTTGTGAGGACGAAAGTTACTTAATTAGCCAGGGGTCACAGGTCACGGAGCCTGAAATTGGGACACTGTTCCTTTAAATATCAAAGCAGTGCCGAGCGTGCGCCCATAGGGGAAGCAGGTGCGCGCACGGGACGCCAAGAAGCGAGAGGAAGGATGGTAGCACCGCAATACAGCCTGGAGCCACGACAGGTGAGTAACTAGTAGTGGAGACACTGGCCGCCGCAACCCCTGTACTGGGAGCCGCAGCGGAGACATGGGAGACACGGGCACACCTAAGGTGCATGTCAGGGACCGCGACGTGAACCGTGACAAAGAGAAAACAATCTCTGAATCACATGGCTAGGTAAAAGCATTAAAAAGTTATTTTAACATAAATTGATACGTCAGATTTCAAAAATGGGGCTCCGTCTTTTGGTCCAAAACTGACTGAAGAGATTAAACATTTTTGAGAACTGTATGTTATAGGTTATAGCAAAACATTTCAATGGGAGCATGCAAAGTGCCATATTTTCACTCTATTTATCATGTTTATAATTGTATCTTATTGCCAGATACTAAATCACAATAGTTTGCCCACAATATGGTACAGTATATGTGTCAGCCCTTATTCCTGCCTTAGAGGTGCATAGTCTATTAGTCTGTATTGGGGCTGTAGAACTTAAATTTAATTAAAGTGAATGTGTCATCAGTGATTAACCTACGTAAATAAAGTTTTCATGTTGAGCATATTTTTTAAAGAATTTTTGGCAATTTTCAGTCAGTATAAATGTTTAAAACAGATTCTGAAATCATACAAATTTTACAAAGCCTAATAATAGTCTAACACTTCTTTTTCTTATTCTGTTCCGATCATTACAGACACAGACAGGATTACAATGAAAGGTATCAAATAGATGTAGATAACACAATATCTACGATTCATTACAGGTGATGGACTCAGCTCATCTCCACTCACTCTCTGTTAAATGACCTCTGCATACAGTGTTGGACTGGCCAGCTGAAGGACCGGAGGAGGACTCACATACTGCCGCATGCTCAGACTGGCCCACAGGGGAACCAGTAATAAATTGGTGAGCCCTGAGCTCTATGCCATGTTTCTAACCCCTTACCGCAGCAGCCAGTTTTGGCCTTTCTGACACAGCCCCAGTTTTTTAAATTTGACGTGACACTTTATATGAGAATAACTTTTTGACACTTTTACATATCCAAGTGATTCAGAGATTATTTTCTCATGAGACATTGTGCTTTAAGTTAGTAAGAAATATTGGTCCAAACAATCCTTATTTATTTGTGAAAAATATCAAAGAATTGAAAAATTTTTGAAAAATTAGCATTTACCAGTTGTCTACTGTAGGTTGGCATCGTTTTTTAAATGTCCTTTTTGTTTTACAACATTTGGGGGCTTAGAAATTTAGTAGTAATTTTTTAAATTTTCAGGAAAATTTGCAACATAAATTTTTTTAGTTCTGACGTTTTTTGAGGTACCTGTATATTAGATACCCACACAAATGACCACATATAAGAAACTACACCCCTTTAAAGTATATAAAACAGTGTTTAGGAAGTTTGTTAACCCATTAGGTGTTTCACAGAAATTAAAGCAAAGTGGAGGTAAAATTTCAAAATGTCACTTTTTTTTTTTTCAGCTTTTCAAATTGTATTCATTATTCACTGGAACACAGCAAATGTGATCAGGGAAATGCAACTCAATATTGGTTCCCTAGATTCTGACATTTTTAGAGATATCCCACTATTTGGCTCAACCACAAGCCTCAGAATAGAAGGAGCACCTACTGGACTTTGGAGTCTCATTTTCAATACAATTTTATTTAGCCATCATTTCAGGTTTGCAGGCACTCTAAGGTGCTAAAACTTAATAAACACCCCTAAAAAAAAATCCATTTTGGAAACTACACCTCTTAAGGAATACATCCAGGGGTGTAGTGAGTATTTAGATCCCACAGGTGTTTCACAAATGTTTTAGCGTTAGGCTCTGAAAATGAAAAAAATATTTTTTTTCCTACAATCTGCAATTTTAGCTGAAAATGTTTAATTTTTACAAGGAATCCTGGAAATAAAGGACCCAAATTTTGTTACGCAATTTCTTCCAAGTTCGGCAATACTCTACATGCGGGTGTAAACTGCTGTTGGGCGCATGACAGGGTGTACAAGGGAGGGAGCACTACTTGGCTTTTGGAATGCAAATTTTAATGGGTGCCATGTCGCATTTGCAAAGCCCCCTAGATAGCAGAACAGGTGAAACCTTCCAGAAGTTACCCCATTTTTGATTCATCATCCCTCAATGATCTTATCTATGTGTGTATTTTTTGGGGGGGACACACAGGTGTTTTATAGTTTTTCGCATTGGGCCATGAAAATGTTGGGGGAAAAAAACGCAGTTCTGCCATTGTTTTTTGGGTTTCAATTTTATAGTGTTCACCGTGCAGTGTAAATGACAGGATAACTTTACTATGCAGTCGCATACAATTGATATAAATTCTATATAGTTTTTTTTGTTTTATTACTTTTACACAATAGAAATGCGTTTATAAAAAATTGTGTTTTTATGTCTTCATAGTCTGAGAGCCATAACTTTTTTATTATTCTGTATATGGAACTGATTATGGGTTTGTTATTTGTGGGATCAGTTGACGTTTTTATTGTTACCATTATGGGGTTCATAAGACATTTTGATCACTTTTCATTAAGGTTTTTCTCAGGCATTTTGAACAAAACACAGCAATCCTAGTTTTGTTTTTTATTTTTTATTTTTTACAGCGGTCACCGTAAGTGACATGCTAGCTTTACGTTGCAGGTAGATACGATTACAACGATACACAATTTGTATCTTTTTTTATGTTTTACTACTTTTACACAGTAAAAACACGTTTTTGCATCACCGTAGTCTGAGAATCATAACTTTTTTTATTTTTCTGTGTATGGAGCTGTGTATGGATTTGTTTTTATTGGTACCATTTTTGGGAGGACAAGACTTTTTGATCGCTTTTAAATCCGTTTTTTTTGGAAGGCAGAGTGAATAAAATAATGCAATACTATTAGTGTTTTTTATTTTTAACAGTGGTCACCATGCAGTATAAATGACAAATTAATTTTAATCTGTTAGTTGATACTATTAATTTTATACCCAATTTATTTAAGTTTTTCATATTTAAACACTTAAAAAAAGTGTTTTTATTGTGTAAAACAATATTTATGCATCGCTATATTCTGATAGCCATAACTTTTATTTTTCCATATACAAGACTGTGTAAGGGCTTTTTTTTGTGGGATGAACTGACGTTTTAATTGGTACCACTTTGGTGTTTATATGCGTTTTTGTTTGCTTTTTATTCCATTTTATGTGCTGTGGGATGAACAAAAATCACAATTTTGTGACTGTTTTTTTTATAGCATTCAATGTGTGGGTTAATTAACATGACAGATTTATAGGGTAGGTCATTATGCACGTGGCTATAACAAATATCTGTACTTTATTTTTAATCTTTTTTGGGGCGATTGGCGTTTATAAAGGGGAAAAGGGCCGTGTACATGTTTTTATTTTATTTTTCGTGTTTAGTGTTTTGCTTTCTCAGATCACTGATACAATAGGGATTAATACAGAACAGAACCGCTCTATGTGCTGGTCGCTCTGACAACGGTCAGTCACCATGGTTGGCAATGTCCACAATGCATTGCATGGTATAGTGACGTCACAGACAGCCCAGAAGTGTTTATTACTAGAGATGGGCGAAGTTCTCAAAAATTCGATTCGGTGACTTCGCCGAATTTCCCGACAAAAATTGTTTCGGTCCGAATTTCTTCAGGACGAAACGCGTTAAAAAACAGCTATTTCCAGGCTGCACAGAGCCTGCAGGGTGCTGTAGAACGTTGTGCTATGCTTAAATATGCAGAGGGAGCTTGGTTTGGTCTTCATATAATGTTGTGTTTTAGTATGACACGCATATGACTGCCGCCGCTCTTAGAATCGCTTCACTATAAAATTCCCTGGGCACTTAAGAGGGCAAAACTGACCAAAAAACTCAAGCGGGAATGTAGCCTGATAAAGTCATGGCAGCGACAGCTGGAAAAAAACAAACTGAGGGCTCAGGTTGCAACATCAGTGACAGAGTGTGGAGGTGACGGCAGCAGCCACAGCAGCATGAGGTCAGAGAGTGGCACAATGACATTCTGGAGGTGGCAAAAACAGGAGTAGGCCACAGAGTGGCACAATGACACAGTGTGTAGGGCACGGCAGCAGCCACAGCAGCAGCATGAGGTCAGACAGTGGCACAATGACATTCTGGAGGTGGCAAAAACAGTAGTAGGCCACAGAGTGGCACAATGACACAGTGTGGAGGTTACAGCAGCAGCCACAGCAGCAGCATGAGGTCAGACAGTGGCACAATGACATTCTGGAGGTGGCAAAACAGTAGTAGGCCACAGAGTGGCACAATGACAGAGAGTGGAGGCAACGGCAGCGAGCAGCATGAGGTCAGAGAGTGGCACAATGAAATTCTGGAGGTGCAAAAACAGAGTAGGCCACAGAGGGCACAATGACACAGTGTGGAGGACACGGCAGCAGCCACAGCAGCAGCATGAGGTCAGACAGTGGCAAATGACATTCTGGAGGTGGCAAAACAGTAGTAGGCCACAGAGTGGCACAATGACAGAGGTGGAGGTCACGGCAGCAGCAGCATGAGGTCAGAGAGTGGCACAATGAAATTCTGGAGTGTGCAAAAACAGAGATAGGCCACAGAGTGGCACAATGACAGAGTGGAGGTGACGGCATGACAGCAGCAGTAGGTCAGAGAGTGACACAATGACAGTGGGATGCAGGGCATCGGTACACACCAGCAGCAGATTGAGGTCATAGAGTGGCACAATGACAGAGTGTGGAGGTGGGTGCAATCCCAAGTCCCTGGTAAAGGGATGGTGGTAGGCAGATGGAAAATTTGGCACCCAAAAGGGGGTTGGCACCCAGGCGGGTGGGGGCATCGGGAATAGGGGCCCGGGGGCAGGTAGTTTAAACCCTTCAATTTCATTTCTCACAGTTTGGGTGAGGGTCATGGCTAAAAGGTAGTAGGGAAGCCAAAAAGGGCTTTGGTGTGTGGAAACCCCGGGCCCAAATCCACCCCTGATTATCTTGACAAAGGTAGTTTTTTCCCATTTCCTTGTGGACAAGGGGGGTTCTCCTTGAGGAAAACGAGGGCCCCCGCCGCACTAAACCCCCCACTCTGAGGGCCACATTTAACCCCCCGGGAAAAAAAAAAAAATTTTTCCCCCAATTTTTGCAAATTCGGAAAAGTTCCCGGCCCACACATCCAGTTTGGTTTGCCCTTAGCCCCAGCTTATCTTTTTAAATGGGGGGCTAGTGCTGTAAAAGAAGGCCCCACCTGTTGGTTTTCCAGGGTCTGTCCAGGTCCTGTCGCTGGCGGCACTGCCCTCCCCCAAACTAGGCGGGTGAAAGAAGCTCCATCAGTGACTCCAGATTTAAAGGTTTGAGCTGATGGGGGCTGGTACTTTGCCCCTTCCCCCCCAAACTTTCCACCAGCAGCCCCCGGCGTAGTAGGAGCGCTGAAGAACCCCCCCATTTAAAAACCTGCCCAAAGGGGGGGACAAAGCTTGCACATAGGCAGGGGCCCCCAAATTGACTACGGAGGTTTTTCCCTATAGAAATTTGATTTTTGCCCCCCTCCCTCTCAGCAGCGGGGAAAAAAAAGGTTTCCCAAATTTTTGGGACCTTTAGGCGAGGGTCCAATAGGGTGGAGAGCCAGAAGTCACCCCTTTTCCGGATGGTGACAATTCGGCTGTCAAAGCCAGGAAAATAAAGCATGCTGCGGGCCACTGCACAAGTGACCCCGAGGGGCGGGGCCCCCTGCCTCCATTTTCACTGTTTTAACGCCCCCGGTGCGTGTGGGTCATCAGCCTCGTTTTCCCCCTTTCCCACCCTTACCCTCCCCAGCTGCTCCTGCTCCCCCTTTTGTCAACTGGGTAAAAAAACCATCATTTCCCCGGGACAATGTTTCCCTGCTCCAAGGGTCCTCCTCCCCCATTTCAAGCCCCCCCGGGAAATCCGGGGCCCGGGCGAGATGAAAGTCCCCACGTCTCCAGCCCCTTCCCGGGACGATTTTTCGCATCTTTTCCCAGGACATGAAGCAGGGGAAAATGACTTTAAAACCTCCCGTGTCCTGGAAAACTGAAAAAAAATGTGGCCTCCTCAAAAAAGGGCCTCAGCAAACGGAAGGTTTGTCACGCAGAGCTGAAAATGGTGACATAAAATTTTAAAACAGGGGGGAAAGGTACTCCTGCCCCCCCGGGATCATCAAAAAATGTTAAGGGCCTTTTTCTCTGTTATACAGTCGGCCCAAAACAGGGCAGGTTTTAATTTCCCAAAATGGGGGGGAAAAAATCGCAAAATCAGAGGGGTGTTTTGGGGGGCCCGTTCTCCCGGGCTGCAACCGAGGGGGTTTTCCTGCCCTTTGTGGGAAAATGGTTTTGAATTTGCATCCCACAGTTTCCTGGGCCAAATTTTCAAATCTTCTAAAGATGGGTTTTGGAAACTTCGGGAAACCCCTTTTCCCACAACCAGATTAAAACCACGTGCCCATGCAGGGTACATAAAACCATCCCTCCTCGGGCAGGGGCGGAAAACCATGTTACCCCCATTGCCCCGTAAACCATTTTTTTCCGTTTTGCATTTGGCGCGGAAAAAACCCCCCACACATCAAATTTTCCTGCGGGAAATGCCCCGGAGTTTTTCCCTTTCCCTTGGGGAATTTTCGTTCCCGCCCGGGGGGAAAAGCCGGGTTATAAACTGCTTTACCCCACGTTCCCTCCCACATTTTTGGTATGAGGGAAAGCAGAAATTGGGGGGGGGCTGAGTTGGTGGTGGTGGAGGGGGCCCACATTGGGCAGGAGCCGATTTAAACAACGTGGGGGGAAGAAGGGGCCGTCTCCTTCCAAGTTTTGGGTTTTGTGCCTGGGCAGGAAAAGAAACATTCCCCAAGTGGGCCGGTAAAGGACAGTAGGGGCCCTGACCGTTTTTACAGCTCTAAAAAGTCCGCGCTGCCTTTTCCCCTTTGGAAAAAAACTGATAAGCTCAAGGACGGGCCCCAAACTGTCAACGTTCAAGGGAGGTACAGGGGAGCCCTAAACTGGACCCCAGCCCACGGGCCCAGCCTTTTTTGCCCGTGCTCCCTAGGCGGCAGACGGGGCAATGGGGGGGCCAGTCCCCCCTTTGGGCTAAAGTGCGGGGGGCCCGTCAGAAGGAAAAATATCCGACAGCCCGGGGGTTAAAACCCAAATCGGGAACGCCAAACCCCACAAATCAGAACCAGGGGGGGAAAAAGTAAACAACCGGGGTTAAAAACACGAAACGGAGGAGGTACAAAATCGGGAAAAACAACCCCGGGGTCAGGAGAACAAGCCGGGTCAGGAAACACAGTTAAGCAAACAACAAAGAAATAGCATAGGTAGCAAGGGCACCCAAAGGAAAAATATCGCAGGCACAGACCAGCTAGCAGGGAGTTTAAATGTGACCCCCCAAAATCCCGGCTGATTGGGAGGGGCCCCCCGGAGTCCCCCCTTTTGGGGGTTCCCGACTGGGCCTCGGCAGGAGTGGCTGGGCATCTGTAAATCCAAAAACCCCTTCCCAGCAGATTTGTCCTATCAGGGTGGGGCCCCTGACCAGCTGCTGCAGACTCTTCCCCCCTGAAAGGGCCGAGCGCTGCCCAGCCCTGAAAACCCACCTTCTGTTTACATATTTTTGAAGTGCTGGTACCCGCCCCCTTTTTGGAAAAAAAAAATTTTCGGGGTTCGAACTCTCCATCTTGGCTCGGGATTTAAACCATTAGTTCTCTGAACGGTTTCAGAGGGCCACCTTTGGAAAGGGGGGGGACTGCAGTACCCAAAAAATTGGACGGACACGGTCAGCTTCTGACCTTAGGGGTGGTTGGACCCCATACTGGTTTTTCTCTTTGGGAAAAGGCCTCCCCTGAACAATGCTTTTTTCCATGAGGGGGCGAGGGGGCAGGGCAAACTGGACCGGGAGGTGGTATGGGAAACCCGCTCCCCTTTTGCAGAAGGTGGTGGGCCTTGACTGGGGTTTCAATGGAAAGCTTTCCCCCTGGGCGCTGCTGCTGCTGCGGCGGGGAGGAAAGGACCGTCACATCTTTAGCCAAAGTTTTTCTCCCAAAGGGCCCCCGGGTGGTTTACGCTGCATGTGTTGACCAGGGCCTTTGGGGCCCAAAAGAAAACTCCCTGGCCCCCGCTTCACTTTTTCCCACAATTCTACTATACCCATATTCGGCCCTTTTCCCGGTTTTCCCAAACAAAGAACTTTCCAACCCCCCGCCCAAATATCTGATTTTTACCGCCCAAAGCCCCCGCACTGAGGCTACTGCCCGCCCTTTCCTTTGCTGGCGGCCCCCCTGCCCGCTACTTTCTTGGGCCTGCAAAGCGGGGGTTTTTAAACCCCGGGGGCCGCTTGGGGTCCCGTCCTCACCCCTGCTGCTAACCCCTTTATTTTTCGGCCCCCCAACCCCTTGCTGGCTTCGCCGCTCCTGAGCCCCAAGCTGGGCGGCAATCTGAAGCCCTCCCTTTTCCGGGCATGATAAGCCCTTGCTTCCCCCCGGCTCCCCCAAAAGGGGGTCGGCTACATTTAAAAACAAATTTTTTGTTTCATCAACACTGCTGTACTCATCACCGGGCCTTTGGGTTTTCAGAGGCGACCCCCCCAAACATGGGCCTCCCATGCCACTCTCCCCCTCTATACTTTGCCGCCTACTGCAAAAAGCAGGGGGTATTGGGCCCCATTTCCCCGCTGTCAAGTTGGCCCAATGCCCTCCCCCAAATTGTTTCCTCCATATAGGGGCGGGTGAGGGCCCAGGACCCACATAGTAGATCTTGGCTGAGGGAACCGGAAAGGGACAGGGCAGGTTGGGGGACAAGGGGGCCCCCACAAGGAGGGACTACCCCCTCCCCCGGGGGCCCTGCCAAAAAAAAAGGGGTTTGCTGGGCGTTCCCAAACCCATTTTTGGCTTTGGGGGTTTTCAGAAGTCATCTGGGAGGGAAGTGGGGTTACCTAAGTCAACCATCAAGAACCCTTTGGGGGGCTGGGCAGCACCGGCCGCAAAATGACAAACCCGAGGGTTTTGGCCTCACCGATGTACCCCCCGCTGCGACGTCCCCTTGCTGTGCTGCGACCTTTGGCCTGCTCCAGGAATGTTTGTGCCTCTGCCACCCCGTTGAAAAGGCCCGCCACCCTCGTCTGACATTTTAAATGTTTGTTTTAAAATGTCCCCGAAACCAACCCCGTTTGATGGGAAAATAAACGTAAAATGGGTAAATACACCCCCCGTATTTGGAACCCCAAAAAACCCACTAACAAACTTGGGGAACCCCTGGATTTTAAATTGCGTCCACAAATGGGCAAGAAAAAAATTTTCTTGTAGTGCCCCTTTAAAAAAACGTGTTTTTTACGAATATTTAAAAACACAAACAGGGTTAATTTAACCTTCGGGTAAAGGGAAAAAATTCTACATGCAAAAAAGGGTTTCTTTATCAGGAAAAAGAAAAGCTTCTTTTAGTGACCACCCCAACAGCAGAACAATTTCTTTAAATTTAAACCCCTTTGGGTGGGAAATTGCGCAAAAGAAATATGCTTTCAACAATTACCAGCTTTGTAGCCCCTTTAAAAAAAAGCGTGTATTTTAAGGTAAAAAACCCAAAAACAGAAAAACTTGTAAAATTTAAAACCTTCGGGTTTTAATTTTGCTACAGGGAAAAATTTCCCTTTTTTGGAGGTGAAAAAGGAAAATTTTCTTAGTGGCCACACGCAGCAGAAAAAACGCTTTAAATTTAACCCCCCCCGGATCTAAAATTTCGGGAAAAGAAATGGAAAACCCAAAAAAAAAGTGGTATTTGGGTTGTTTAAAAACGGGGTTTTCTTTTAAAAGAATACAACAAGAAAAGGCTTTTGAAAACCCCGGATATTCAATGTGCTCAAGAAAATTAAACAGATAGCAATTTAAAAAATTTTTGCAGCGCCCTTGGAACCCCAACTGGACTTTTAGTTCCAAAAACCCCCCCAAAAATAGAAAGTAAGAGAAGCAGTCCCCTGAAAACAAAATTTTTTGAAACCCCCCCAAAAAAAGCTGTATAAAAGTGAAATATTTTTGTATGAACATCTTAAACCCCCGCGGCCCGCAAACCCTTTCCCTAATCAGTACAGTGAGAGCTGGGATGAGCTCCCCGCCCTCGGGGCCCGGACTTATATAGTGCCCGGGGACGTTTACAGAATCCCGCCCGGGCTCTGATTGGCTTCATCCCCTCCCCATTCAGCGGGTATTCCTTTCTTTCCCCCCAAGGCTTTGCCCCCGTAACGCCCTGTGCTCGCACCCTTTAAACAATTAAAAACACACTTCTTTTTTCCCGCGAATTACCAAAACTTTGACTTCGTTTAGAATCGAAGTTTTCCCGGGAAAATCTAAAAGAATTCCCCCTTCGTTTTGAAATCGATTCGCCCACTCTAGTTAAATTTAAATCCTGGGGTATCAGGCAAAAAAAAACACAGGGACACATAACAGCTGCTACTGCACCAATGGAAGGCAGAAAAGGGGCTTTTTGCCAAAGTAGAGGAGAAATGCCCCAGTAAGGAGTTTAAACACCCCGCTTTTAAAAGAGCTCCCGTGCGAGTGATTTTGGGATGAGGGTACAAATAAAAACGCTTTGTCCCATGGGCCCCATTGGTGGGACCCCCCATTGTGAGCCCCCTTTAAAAATTTAGGACTTTCCCCTACATTTCCCTTTGTGGGAAGTCATCTTTCCCCTAAAGGGTTTAAAGGGGATGGTCAAAAAGTCGGGGGAAGGGGGTTTAACTTGTATGCACGGCTTTTTAACATGCAAATAGTTAAAATATGGCTGCCCGAATACTGCGGGCTGCAGGAAAAGCCTATGACCTACAGTAAAAGTGGCGCAGCAGGTAAGTATCTTTTTTTTTAAAAATTTTTTATTAAAAGCACAGGGGTCTATAAAACTACCTCAGGGGGCCTATTTTACCCCACCAAAAGGGGCCTATATATTAAGCTACAGCGGGGCTAAACACCCTTTCCTTGGTGGCCTAATACCAACCCAAAAGGAGATGTTTAAATACCAAAAAGGGGGGCCTATATATCTATCTACATGGTGCCTGTATAACTAAATAAAGGGGAACCCCATAGACCTAAAAATTTAAAAGGGGCCTAAAAAAAACCCCCTACAGTTTGGGGCCCATATACCCAAAAACAGGGGGCTAAATCCAAATTATTGGGGGGGCCCTTTTAAAAGTAAACTATGGGAAAATATATATCTAGCTGAGATGGGCATAAAATAAGGATAAAACTTGGTATGCAAACAGAAGCCCTATAAGCATTTGAGGGCACTTTTACTGTTTGAGGCAGAATTTACGTCACTCTTTTTACCCCCAAAAACCCAAAAAAACCCGAAGATGTACCTACCTACAGGGGGGGACTATTTTTACCCTAAACCCCAGGGGACCTATGTAACCACCTACAAGGGACCTATACATCTACCTACCATGTGCCTATATAACTACTGCAATGCAGGTGGATACATGTTCTCTCAAAATGTGACAGAGATGTAACCATCACATCATTAAACAAATGAGTAGCATCTATATATGTACTATAGCTAAAAAAATGAACAATGTAAAAAAAAAAAAAAGAGAGATGGTGGTTACATTCCATACAGATATCAGAAAGAGTGTGTAATTGATACAAATGAAAATAAAAACACTAATAAAGTTTAAAATTTTGGATAATTTAAACTGGGAATACATATTGAAATTTGGGCCCACAACATAGATTCATTAACAAATAAAACAAAAGCTATTTCTATAGATATATCTAGTTAACCCAAATATACTATATTATTTTTTGGGCCCCCAATTTTTTTCCAGCACGGGCTTAACTATTTGTGCAGGATTTTACTAAGCCCCAAAAAATTTTCAGCCACTGGAATCCCCCTTTCCACTCCTCCATTTACAACATAATGGAGCTGGTGGATGTAAAAAGACCTTGTTGCTCCTCCCCCTTTTTTTTTGGGA
>JAODAL010035799.1:0-42509 GCA_025379985.1 Phyllomedusa bahiana
CCCCCCCATGTGAGGAGGGTAGCCACCCAGCAGCAGAACTGGGGAAGACTTGAACCAGAGGGGGGTTGCCTCTTTGACAGCACTTGCCCCCCAGGTAGAAATCCCGCGGGACTACTGGACACCCAAAACTAAATGTGTGCCGAACTTGCCGAGTTTTGGCAGTGGAGAAGCTGCCCTGGCCCGGCAGTAGTGTGGCATCGGAGGGTGTTTAGTGCGGTGGGGGCCTGTTACCCAAGGGGAAAACCCACTTGTCACCTAAAATGTGGAACGACTGACTTTTGTAAAGATGAATAGGCGGGGATGGGCCAGGATTTCCCAACCAATCCTTATGCATCAGATTAGATCAGCCATGACGCCTCCCCAAAATTTTGAGAAAGGGTTGGATTCTAACTCCCTGCCTCAGCCATATTTGATCTGCCACCCCCCTGATTTGACATCTGCTGCCAATTTTTTTATCTGCCTACCACCATCTTTCCCAGGGACTGGTATTGCCACCCACCTCCAAAATTTGTCATTGTGCCACTCTCTGACCCTTGTGTGCTGTGTGTGCCCATACCTCCCCCTCCATGATTGTGTTAACTCTGTGGGCCCCTGATGTTGCTGCCCCCCTCCGTTTTTATCATTGTGCCACTCTCTGATAGGTTGGCAATTTCAAAAAAATTGGGTTCGGTATTTTTATTTTTGTCGCCAAATTTCCTGAAAAAAAAAAATTTGGTCCGAATTACTTCGGGAAAGAATCGTTTTAAAAAAACGTTTTTTCCAGGTGCATAGACCCCTGGGGGTGCTGTAGAACGTTGTCCCCATGCTTAAATATGCAAAAGAATTGGGTTTTTGGTCTTATACAATGTTGTGTTTTTTGTATGCACGAGATGACTGCACCGCTCTTAGAATGCCTTTTACTATGAAATTCCTGGGACTTTGGGGCAAAAATGACCAAAAAAACCAAGCGGGGAAAGTAGCCCGATAAAATCTGCAGCGAGAGCTGGAAAAAAACAAGCTGAGGCTCAGGGGGGCAACTTAGTGACAGAGTGTGGAGGTGACGGCAGAGCCACAGCAGCATGAGGTCCGAGAGGGCACAATGACATTTGGAGGGTTTGGGCAAAAAAAAAGTATTTTGGCCACAGAGTGGCACAATGACAGAGAGTGGGAGGTGACGGCAAAGCGCATGAGGTCAAACAGTGGCACAATGACTTCTGGGGTTTGGCAAAAAAAAGTAGTAGGGCCAAAAAAGTGGCACAATGCTGAGAGTGGAGGTCACCCCCAGCAGATGAGGTCAAGGGAGTGGCAAATGACACGTGTTTGGGGGGATGGCAGCGCAGCATGAGGTCAGGCAGTGGCCAATTGACATTTGGAGGGGGCAAAAAACAGAGTAGGCTCAGATGGACAATGACACATGTGGAGGTATGGCAGCAGCGCATGAGGTCAGACGTGGGATAAAGCACAGTGTGGGGTCCGGGCAGCAGCACTGAGGTCAGGCAGTGGACAATGACATTCTGGGGTGGGGAAAGACAAAATAGGCCCCCGAGTGGACAATGACACGTGTGGGGTCACGGGAGCGCGTGGGTGACAGTGGCACAATGACACAGTGTGGGGGCAAGGCAGCAGCGCATGGGGGGGGGTCAGGCAGTGGCACAATGACTTTGGAGGTGGCTAAAACAGGAGTAGGCAAGAGTGGCCAAAGCAGAGAGTGGGGTGACGGGGCAGGGGCAACGCATGAGGTCAGAAAGTGGCACAATGAACCCGTTGAGGTCAGGGACAGCAGCATGAGGTCAGGCCGTGGACAATGACTTTGGAGGGGCAAAAAAGTAGTAGGCCACAGGTGGCACAATGACAGAGAGTGGAGGTCACTGCAGCAGCAGCTGGGTTTAGGCCGTGGCACAATGACATTCTGGAGGTGGAAAAAAAGGGGGTAGCCCACGATTGGCACAATGGCCATGTGGAGGGGCGGCTGGGAGCAGCATGATCAACGTGGCAAAATGACATTCTGGAGGTTCAAAACAGTAGTGGCCACAAAATGGACAAAGCAGAGAGTGGAGGTCACGCGCATGAGGCAGAGAGTGGCCAATGACACGGTGGGGGCACGGCAGCGCAGCATGAGGTCAGGCCCGTGGCACAATAATTCTGGGGGGTGGCCAAAAAAAGTAGTAGGCACAATGGGACAATGAACGTGTGGGGGGTCACGGGAAAAAGCAGCATAGGTCGGCGTGGGACAAAGACATTCGGGGTGACAAAACAGGATAGGCCACAGAGTGGCAAATGACGTGTGGAGGTCACGGGGGAGCAACAGCATGGGTAGCGGGCCAATGCATTTTGGAGGTGGCAAAACGTAGTAGGCCACAGAGTGGTACATGACAGGAGTGGAGGTCCGGAGCAGCCATGGGTCAGAAGGGGGGCAAATGACGTGGGAGGCCGGCCCCGAGCGATGGGTCAGACAGTGGATAATGACACAGTGTGGAGGGCACGGCAGCAGCAGCTGAGGTCAGACAGTGCCCCAAAAAACATTCTGGAGGGGGCAAAAAAAGGAGTAACCACGAGTGGCACAATGACACATGTGGAGGTCATGGCAGAGCCACAGCAGCGCATGAGGTTTGACAGTGGCAAAATGACTTCTGGGGGTGGCAAAAAATGGAGTAGGCCCCCGAGTGGCAAAATGACACGTTGTTGTCCCCGGGGACCGCAACAGAAGCAGCAGCAGAGGGCATAGAGTGGCACATTGAAAAGTGTGGGGGTGGGTGACAAACCGTCCCTGGGAAAAGATGGTTGGTGGGGAGAAAGGAGAAATTGTCGAGATGTGTGGCATCAGGCGGGTGGCGGCATCAAATAGGGCGAGGCAGGTAGTTTGAACCCCGCCCCCATTTCTCACAGTTTGGGTGAGGGGGTTTTTGGTGATGTAGCTACGCCTAAGGCAGGGGGTGTGGAAACTGGCCCTTTTACGCCCGATTCATCTTTACAAAGGGCAGTCATTCCACCCTTTTCCCCTGGAAAGCAAATTCTCCTTGGGGTAAAGATGGCCCCCGCCGCACGAACACCCGCTCTGATGCCGCATAAAGGCCGGGGGGACGCTTTCCCTGCAATCGGCAAGTTGCGGCCCAACCAGTTTTTGGGGGCCCAGTAATCCGCGGATCTTTCTAACTTGGGGGGCAGAGTGCTGTCCCCAAATAGGCCACCCCTGTTGGTTCAGGGCTCCTCCAGGTCCTGCGCTGCTGGCGGCTGCCCCCCTCATAGGCGGGGGAAGGGGAAGCGTATCAGTGACTCAGACTTAGGTTCTGCTGAGGGGCTGGGACGCTCCCACCCCCACCTTCCCCAGCAGCCGCGGGGATAGTACGTGAGCGTGAAGAACCCCGGTCGACCGTCGAGGAGAGCGATGCCCTTCATTGGCAGCGGCCCCTGCTACAGAGGGTTTCCTTATAGTATTGAGTTTGTCCTCCCCTAGCAGTGGGAAAAAAAGGGTCCCATTTTGGACGGGGCGAGGGTCCAAAAGGGGGGGAGCCAGAAGTCATCCCTCTGCCGGGTGCTGTTTGGCTGTCACTGCCAGGCAATCAGCATGCGGGGCCATCTGCACAAGTGACTCCGGGGGCCCCCCCTCCCTTATCCCCACGAATACCCCACGGTCTTGGGGCTATCTGTCTGGTTTTTCCCATTCCACTCCCTCCCCCATCTGCTCCTTCTCCTCCTCTCTTGTCCCCTGGGTGAAAATCCACTATTTCCCAGACAATGCTTTTTCCCCAAATGTCCTCCTCCCCCCTCAAACTCCCCTCCATTTAGCCCCCCGGTGATTGGCCGCGAGATGTGTGCCACGTCTCCAGTCCCCTGCCCAACAGATTTTTCAGCTCTGTTCTGGGCATAAAGCAGTGAATAACGTTATTACCCCGTATCTGGCGAGAAAATAACTGGCCCTCGAAGGGGCCCAACAAATGGCGGTGTAAAACCAGAGCTCCACTGGTGACTCAAATTTTACACGGGGAACCCCTGTGCATGGATAATCAAAAACTGTTAAGGGCCCTTTTTTGTTCATACTGTCGGTCCAAAATGTGCAGGCTGGGGAATTCCCAAAGGGGGGGAAACATCGCAATTTTAGAGTGTGTTGGGGGAGGCCCTTCTGCCCCTGCAACCGAGGAGGGGGTTCCTGGCTTTGTAGGGGAAAGGATGAAGTGCATGACAGTTGCTGGGCCCTTTTTAGGGGTCTTCTGAAAAAAAAAGGGGGAAGACTTCAGGAAAAACCTTTTTTATAACCAGATTGAAACAATGCGCCATCAGGGAGCTGGGCCATCCCCTCGGTGCAGCGCGGACCCATGTTCCTCCCATTGTCCCGTCCCCTGGTTTTTCCGATTTGCAATTGGCGTGGGGAAAGCCAAATCGATTTCTTCTGCATTTGGGGGAGCGTTCCTCCCCTGTGTGACTTTGTTCGCTGGGCAAGCCAGGTGTAGAAATGCGTGACACCCTGTGCCCCCCCAGTGGTATGTGGGGGCAGTACTTTTGGGAAACTGAGTGGGGGTGGGGTGGAGGAGGCGGACATTGGCGCAGGAGCCGCTGTTTGACAACGTGGAGGAGAAAGCGGCGTCTCCTGTCCAAGTTGTTGGTGTGCCTGGGCCGGAAGCACATTCACCCAGTGGCCGTAAAGGACATGTACTGGCCCTGACCCGCAGCTACAGCTCCAGACGTCCGCGCTGCCGTGCACCTTGGAACAAACCGATAAGCTTAAGGACTGGCCCACCTTCTGTTCTACATATTGTGACAGAGTGGCAAACAGTAGTTGCCTGTTTCTGCCACCAGGTGGAGTCATCCTTGTAGAGACGTGCCACCAAGAGCCTGGGCTTGGTGGGGGGAGCCAATTGTTATCTGTCAGCAACACTAGGTTGCTGACAGCTGTATATAGCATGGCTGATATCCAGCCATTATGGGTTGGCTTCCCCGGAACAGCTGCAGATGGGTGGGTGGCTGTTCCCGCGTCCCAGGTCTCCAGGTTCCATGTCAGAGTTTTGGCCAGACCCAGGATGGCTATAAAAAGCCTGTCTCTTCAAGTGATCGGGGGGTGTGGTCTGCTACCTGGAGTTGGAGCAGCAAGGGAGCAAGGAAGGAAGGCTCTTCTTACCCCCCAGGCTGGAGGAAGCCTGAACCAGCGGTGACTGGTGATTCGGTGGTTGTTTGTGGGGCTGGACATTAGGTCCGGACCACGATAGTTAGGGTAGCTATTAGTATAGCTAGTGGCCAGACGGCCTAGGGTTTTGTTTGTTTATTGTTTGTCTTTATCCTGAGCCTCAATAAAGCTGGCTGAGGCCAGGGTTAAACGGAAGCCTTGTGTCCGAGTGCCGATTCGCTTACCAAAGCGGCGATCCAGGAGCCAAGTACCCCCAGGATGGTCCCGGAGGGCGTCCAAATGTGAGTGGACTGTTACAATATTTATGAAGTGCTGGTACTGCCTTTTTTGGAAAAGAAATTACGGCTTGGAACTCTCCATCTCGGCTCGGCACAAGCCATTAGTTCTCTGACGGGGCAGAGTCCACCATTTGGAAAGGGAGGGACTGCAGTAAACCAACAACTTGGACAGGAGCACGGTCGCTTCTGCACCTTAGGAGGTTGGGCGCTTATTTTTTGTCTCTTTGCAATTTACCTCGCTGAACGACTGCTGGCGCCATGAGTAGTGAGGGGCAGGAGCATCTGGACCGGTAGATGATGTCAAAGAGAAACAGCTCCCTTCTGCAGAGGTGGTGGAGCCTTGACTGGCTGGAATGGCATGTGTGCCACTGGGCGCTGCTGCTGCTGTCGCTGCGGCGGCAGGATGGACCACCACATCTGAGCCACGTTTCTCCCAGGCCACCGGATGGTGAGCTGCATGTGTTGAGCAGGGCCGGGGGTGCCAACTTTAGCTCCCTGGCCACGCGTCACTTTCTCCCTCAATTCTACTATAATTTTTCGGTCCTGGGGTGTTCAAAAGAAAGAAAACTGCAAAAAAAACCCCCGAGTAGCGATTTTACCGCCAACGCCCGCACTGATGATAATTGCCGCGGGGCCCTTCCCGAGCCCCTTGCCAACTTTTTTTCTTGGACCTGCAAGGGGATTTTTTACCCAGGCCCACTTGGCCCCGACCCAACTGTGCTACCCTGCTATTTTCCCCGGCCACACAACTCCTTGCGGTGCGCCGCGCCTGACGCCAAGCTGACCCCCTCTTCTCCTGCGATGATAACCCCTTCCCCTCAACCCGGCTCCCAAGTGCTTTCGGCTACATCATCACTCTTTGTTTTTCCCTCGTCACGCTGCCCTCATCACCGGTCTTGGTTGCAGGGTGACCCCTCACAATATGACCTCCCATGCCACTCTAAAAATCTATACTTTGCCCCAACTGAAAGAAGGGCGGGGGAATTGCCCCCATTTCTTCGCTCCAAGTAGCTGTGACTGCCCTCCCAAATTGTTCCCACCTCGCTATAACGGCGCTGAGCCAGACACATAGTAGATCCTGGCTGAGGGAACCGGATGGGACAGGGGCGGGTTGAGGACAGGTGAGGGCCCGCTGACCCATTTCCCCGGGCCATCCAACTAAGGGTTGTGCCCCTGACGTTCACCCGACTCTTGGTGGGGTTGTAGATGTCATCTGGGAGGAAGTGGATGCCCTAGTAAAACCAAATCAAGAACCATTGGGTTGCTGAACAAAAAAACGGCCGCAGATGACAGCGGCAGTTTGGCCTCACCGGGAGTGCCCCTGCGCGACTCCCCTTGCTGTGCTCAACCTGGGCCTCCCCCAGGAATGTTTATGCCCCCTCCCACTCTAGGTAAAGAGCCTGCCCCCTCTCTGTCTGACATCTGTTTGTTCTAAAATGTCAGACACTGTTGTGAAGATATCTGTATATGAAAAAAACCCACCCTGATTTGACTCCAAATGAACCCAAAAACAAGCTTGGGGTAACCCTTGGATATAAATGAGTTCAACATAGGGCCCGGGGAAAATTTACTTGTTTTGGGTTTAAAAACAGTGTATTTTACTGAAAGTAAAAAGCACAAACAGGGTTTAATTTAAACCTTTGGGTATGAATTATGCACAGGCAAAAATTTCTTCTTTTGGCGGTGAAAAAAAAAGTTTCTTTTACAATACAACTGCAGAAAAAAACTTAGTAACCCCTTTATGTAAATTGCGCAAAAGAATTAGGGAAAAAAAATACCAGCTTTTTAGTGGTTTTTCAATGGGGTGTATTTTCCGGTACACAGCAAAAGAAAAAATTGTAATTAACCTTCGTTGTGACTTATGCTACAGGCAAAATGACTATTTTGCCGGTGAAAAAAGACGGTTTTTTTTAGTCACCAAAAAACAGCAGAACAAAGCTTAATTTAAACCCTGGGTGTAAAATTTCGCAAAAGAATTGAACACCAAAAATACCACTTTGTATGGTTAAAAATGGCGTGTATTTTTTCGGGACACAGCAAGAGAAAACTTGTAAATTAACCTTCGGGTTTGAATTTTGCACAGGCAAAAATGTATTTTTTGGGGTGAAAAAACGGGTTTATTTTAGTCACTACAACGCAGAACAAAGCTTAATTAAACCCCCGGATGTAAAATTTCGCAAAAGAAAATTGAGCACCAAAAACACCACTTTGTAGGTGTTACAATGGCGTAATTTTACCTACACAACAAGAGAAAAATTTGAATAACCCTTTGGGGTTGTGAAATTTTGACAGGAAAAATTTTTTTTTGGCGGTGAAAAAGACGGTTTTTTTTTCAGCACTACAACACAGAACAACGCTTATTTAACTCCTGTTGTAAATTCCCCAAAAGAAAAGACAACCAAAAAAAAACCCGCTTTTTAGCGTTTACAATGGGTGGATTTTTTCAGAAAGAAAAACAGAAAAAATTGTAAAACCTTCGGGTTTTGAAAAATGCTACAGCAAAATGTCTTTTTTGGGGTGAAAAGACGGTTTCTTTTAGTCACCACAACAGCAAACAACCTTAATTAACCCTGGATGTAAAAATTTCCAAAAAAATTGAGCAGCCAAAAAAATACAGCTTTTAGCGGTACAATGGCGTATATTTTTCGCCCCACAACAACGAGAAAAATTTTTAATTAACCTTCGGTTTTGAAATTTTCTACAGGCAAAATGTCTTTTTTTTGGCCGTGAAAAAAACGGTTTATTTTTTGTCACCCCAACAGCAGAACACGCTAAATTTAAACCCTGGGTTAAATTGCGCAAAAGAATGAACAGCCAAAAACTCCAGCTTTGTATCGTGTTACAATGGCGTGTATTTAGGTCACAGCAAGAAAAAACTTGTAATCAAACTTCGGTTTTTGAATTATGCTACAGGCAAAATTTTTTTTTTTTGGGGGTGAAAAAAAACGGTTTTTTTTCAGTCACCACAAAGCAGAACAATGCTTAATTAAACCCTGGATGTAAATTGCGCAAAGAAATTTAGCAGCCAAAAAAATACCCTTTGTAGCGTGTTACAATGGCGTATATTTACGCTACACAAAAAGAGAAAAATTTGAATTAACCTTCGGTTGGGGAATTAGCTCAGGAAAAAATTCTTTTTTTGGGGGTGAAAAAAAACGGGTTTTTTCAGTCCTACAACAGCAAACAACGCTTTTTTAACTCCTGTATGTAAATTGCGCAAAAGAAATTGAGCAACCCCAAAAAAAACAGCTTTTGTAGCGTGTTACAATGGTGTGATTTTACGGTACAGAACAAAAAGAAAAAGTTGTAATTAAACCCTTTGGGTTTTGAATTTGCTCAGGGGAAAAAAGTCCCCTTTTTTTGGGGTGAAAAAACGGTTCTTTTAGTCCCACAACAGCGAACAACGCTTAATTAACCCTGGATGTAAATTGCCAAAAAAATTTAGCAGCCAAAAAAATACCAGCTTTGTAGCGTGTTACAATGGCGTATATTTTTCCTCACAACAAGAGAAAAATTTTTAATTAAACCCTTTGGTTGTGAATTATGCTCAGGCAAAATGTCTTTTTTGCCGGGGAAAAAGCGGGTTTTTTTTAGTCACCACAACAGCAGAATAATGATTTAATTTAAACCCCCGGAGTAAAGCGCAAAAAAAATTGAACAGCCAAAAACTACCCTTTGTATCGTGTTACAAAGGGGTGATTTTACGGGGACCAGCAAAAAAAACTTGTAATCAACCCTTTGGGTTTTGGGAAAAGCTACAGGCAAAATTTTTTTTTTGGGGGTGAAAAAAGAGGTTTTTTTTAGTCACCACAACAGAGAACAAGCTAATTAACCCCTGGGTGTAAATTGCGCAAAAAAATTTTGCAGCCAAAAAAATACCAGCTTTGTAGCGTGTTACAAAGGGGTATATTTTTTCCCACACAAAAAAGAGAAAAAAATTTTTAAATTAAACCCTTTGGGTTTTTAATTTTCTACAGGAAAAATGTCTTTTTTGGGGGGTTGAAAAAGACGGTTATTTTCAGTCACTACAACAGCAGAACAAGCTTATTTAAACTCCGTATTAAATTGCGCAAAAGAATGAGCAACCAAAAAATACCAGCTTTGTAGCGTGTTTTCAAGGTGTGTATTTTACGGTACAGAACAACAGAAAAATTGTAATTAACCTTCGGTTTTGATTATGCTACAGGCAAAATGTATTTTTTGGCGGGAAAAAGAGGGTTTTTTTCAGTCACCAAACAGCAAACAACCTTAATTAACCCCTGGATGTAATTGCCAAAAGAATTGAGCAGCCAAAAACTACCAGCTTTGTAGCGGTTACAAAGGGAAAATTTTACGTACACAAAAAGGAAAAAATTTTTAATTAAACCTTCGGTTGTGAATTTTGTACAGGAAAAATGTCTTTTTTGCGGTGAAAAAAAACGGTTTTTTCATCACTACAACAGCAGAACACGCTTTAAAAACCCCTGGATGTAAAAGCGCAAAAAAATTGGCACCAAAAAAAACAGCTTTTTGCGTGTTCAAATGGTGTGTTTTTAAGGGACAGAACAAAAAGAAAAAGTTGTAATTAAAACCCTTTGGTTGTGAAATTTTGCTCAGGCAAAAAGTCTTTTTTGGGGGGAAAAAAACGGGTTTTTTTTTAGTCACCCCAGCAGAGAACAAAGCTTAATTAACCCTTGGATGTAAATTGCGCAAAAAAAATTGAGCAGCCCAAAAAAAAAGTGTATTTGTATTGTAAAAACGATGTTTCTTTAAATGAAAAAACAGGAAAAGTTAGATCACGCTTGGGGTATTCAATGTGCTGTGGCAGATAAACATTTAAAAGTATATGCAGCGCACTGGAAGCACAATGGCTTTAGATCCAATACCCCACAAAATCAGAAAAAGAACGTTAAGAGAAACGTCTTGAGACAAGCTGAACACCCCCAAAAATCGCTGTATAAAAATAGTTTCTTTTGTAACGATACATAAGCAGCCGCGGCACACCTTCTCTAGTCTACAGTGAAGGGGGTGAGTCCCAGCGTCGCGCCCGGATTATATAGTGGGGGGACGTCACAGAATCCCCCCGTCTCTGATTGTTTCCCATCTCTGCAATGTCAGTAGGCACGCCCTTTTTCCTCCCGAGTTTTTTTCCCCCCATGTAACGCATGTCTGCAGCCATTTTTTCAATAAAAAGCACGTTTCGTTCCCCGCGAAGTACCCCAAACTCGTTTTTTGTTCAGAACCAAAGTTTTCCTGAAATTCTAAACGAATTCCACTTCGTTAGAATCAGTTCACCCATCTTTACTCTCTGACCTCATGCTGCTGCTGCTGTTGATGCCGTCACCTCTACACTGTGTCATTGTGCCACTTTGTGGGCCCCCCTGATTTTGCTGCCACCTCCAGAATTTGTCAATGTGCCCTCTGGGGCCCTACTCATGCTGCTGCCAAGTGACCACTGCTCACTGGAACACCCCGGGTTTTCCCAATGCGTTTCACCCCACCCTCACCTCTATGACTTGCCACTATGTTTGTTTTTCCACTTTTTTTCATCTGTCAGAAGGAATGAAAAGCATCAGGATAGTAAGGCAAAAGTAGGAGTGGATACAGAACACAGAAGACATGCAATACCTATTTACTGGTCACCTCTGTTTTGGGGTCAACGCAAAATTAAATGCCGACCCCCTCCCCATTCGGGGGGGCCCCTACAGATCGCGTTTTAAAGAAAAAGTTCTTCATATTTTTTTTGACAATTTAAAACTCTGGCCTCATGGATACCCCTGCTGTAAATGTCCCCTTTTTGTGCTGAGCCCGTTCCGGTTTAGGAAAACCCACTATTGTGTTCTTTTACCGATGGTAGGATCTTTGCTCTCAGCTTGTTTTTTTCCAGCTGGCGCTGCCCTGACTTTTGGGCTGCGTTCCCACTTCATTATTTTTGGCAGTTTTTTCCCCCGTAAGTGCCCCGGGGAAATTTAAAAGTGAAGCGATTCTAATAGCGGGGGCAGTCAAGTGCTGTGTTATAAACCTAAAACAACATCATTGAATGAAGACAAACCAAGCGTCACCTCCCTGCAATATTTGAGCATGGCCAACAGTGTTTTTACCAGTACCCTACAGGCTCTGTGCAGCCAGGAAATAGCTGTTTTTAACGCGATTCATCACAAATTAATTCAGGTCGAAAATTATTTTGTCGGAAAATTCGCCAATCTCGGCGAATCGAATTTTTGAGAAATTTGCCCATCTCTACTTCTGATCCTTCACCTGCTGGAGACTGACAGTCATAACCTGTTGTACAGTGGGGGACATCAGAGTGGACAGATTGCAGTGCACTCTTCAAAAGGGCAGATTTACCAGTTTTGTAGTACAAACAAGCCCTGTATAAAAGTAAACTTCAGTGACATAATATATCTCATAAGTCACGATAAATGTCACTCAGGCAGGTATGAATCCAGTACAGTTTACATAAAATAAATGCTGAAGCAAGGTATTTGTAAAAAGTTAATCTTATCTATCAATGACATTATGGACATAAGTGAAGGTGAAAAATGTTATGCATGCATGTATAAACAAGTTCTGCATATGAATGACGGCCAGAAGTCCCAATTTGACCTAGGATCTATGATGCTATAAGTTCTGGTCATTAGACATGTAGTTTTAAGGATCCAGATGCATTGTACTTATTATTATTGTAGATAATGCCAGTATTAAAAGTGAATTATTCTAACAGGTTCAATAGGAAGAGAACATTGACTCCAATACCACGTATTAAGTAGCATTCTTTGGAGTCACACCTGACCCACCAAGGAACCTTGATATATGACTGGGAGTTTAAAGTCAAGACAGTTACCCATCTTCAGTTAGGTGTTTTGGGATGTTTGTCCCTCTTCAATTTAGAGCAGGGTTCTGACTGGCTGAGTGAGAGGCAATAGACATAGCTTAAAATGAGTTGCTTACTGAGGAGAGGCACCACGAACTTGTGTGAAGACTTTGGATCCTACACTGAAGTTTAAAGGGGTTTTCTCACTACATTGAATCATCTCACCTCAGACCTATTTTCTTGGTTTCACTTTGAATTCAGGGGCGTGTTTACTGTCTTCTACTAGGCTGCAGTCGAAGCCAGGTCTGTAGCTATAGTAAACAGCGCTGGCAACCTATCATAAGAGATGGAACAGGTCTGTAGCTATAGTGACCTGAGGAGCTGATGCAGCCCATACAAGAGGGGATAGCTCAGAACAGGTAGGACACTGTTAATGGACATATATTGCAAAGTGACTTGTTTTTTCAAGATCTTTAACATAAAAAGTAATACTTGTAATGAGACAACCCCTTTAAATAAGCTCAACATAAGTAATCTAGGACTCAAGCAGCAATACCGCCAAACCAGCTGTCTGCAGATGGGTAACTGGCTTGGCTCTAAACTCCAATTCATATTTCAAGGCTCCTTGGTGGGTCAAATGTGACTTTAAGGAATGTTCCTTCCAATAGGTGGTGCTCGAGTCCTAGATTTACTTTCTTGAGACTATTTGAGTATATTTAAATTTTAGTAGTGCATTCATGACTTGTAAGTCTCCACACACCTTTATGGTACCCGTTTACAATGAAGAACATTACCCCTTTTGAGTATTGATAGAATCTATTTATACCATTAATGAGATAAGATAAAGGAGAAGCAGAACATCAACAAAATGCTATATTCTTTGCAATTCCACAATTACATTCACTTTTACTTAATGCAAAACCCTGATCAAATATAATTTGCACATACATCCTGGCCTTGAATCACTATAGTTCAAAGCTGCTTATTTCTTCAACTGATCTGGAATCTGCATGAAATTCGCAAGACAAATCCACAAAATGTTGGGGATTTGGCTGTGGATTTCTCTTTTGCAGATATAAAGGCTAAACTGTAAATCGAAAACACAGTATATTCACCCAACCAATCTCCTGCTTTCAGTGGAAACAGTCCACAACAAAGGTGTGCATATTATGTATGCCACAGAAAATGACATGCTGTAGATTTAAAAAAATCTTTAACTTAGGTCAATTTCCATGCAGAATAAATCATAGCATGTGGATGAGATTTGTAGAATCCTATCCACATGCATGGTGCTATAATCTTCTGTGAATTTTACTTGTGCACGTTTACAGGAAAAATCTGCAATGATTACATGCTGTGTAAATGTAACCTTACTGTTGTGGGCAACAGAAACATATTAGTTCTAATAATCGTTATTATCCATTTGTGGCTGTTTATAATTCTTTACTAAATTGTGACATAAATTGAACAAAGATTTTTTAATTTCTCTGGACATATCACTATTAGATCTTCATAAAAAAAGAGATATACATTTGATGGCTATGTATTATTACTCACTTCAATGCATTCCCTATCTGTAGGAAAACAATATTTATTACCACTGTGTTGTTATTTTTATAGATTTTGATATTTGATTTTCCTAAAATCCTGCTGCTTTCATTATCAGCAATAAGTCTAAAATAGACTGACACTTCCTGTTCTGTTGACATCATTTCTCAGTAGTCTCCTTATCATCATCAATGGCAGAAAACACAAGGAAAGGTCATTGAGTCAGCTCCTCAACACAGGATACTATGTCTATGTAGCTACAGTAAAGCACATTTCTAAATTAAAGAGAACCTATCACATAGATTATTCCCCCCTTGCTGAGGACAGCAAAAACTAGTGTCAGGGTCCTGCTGTTTCCATGCGCTGTGACCCTTATTCTGTAAGATGCCCAGGAGTTTTAGAGCATCTTAACCCCTTACCCTACTTTGGGCGTATGCATACGCCCTAGCGGGAAGTGAGATTCCCGCATATGCGACGTATGCATTAGCCCTGGCGATCACGCGGGCTTGCGGGGCTACGCGCTCGATCGCGGCATGGAGACCTGCGTGTAAATTACCGTTGGCTTCATGCCCACATCACCCCGGCAGGTGTGACGCTCCGGCCACGGGTGAATGAAAAACGCATCATTACCGCAGCTGTTCATGGCCGCGATAGATGGCCGCGGCAGGAGGAGGGAGATCCTTATGCCTTCGATCGGGTAGCAGAGGCAAAGATGCCTGCCTTCGCACGTCCTCCTACCTCAGACTCCCCGGATGCGTCTGAATTGATCCCGGGCTAGTCTGGTGGACGTCCACCATGCCACAATGCATTGTGGGCATGGTGTCACTAGTTGCCACTGGCGACCTATGCACAGCAGTATCGCTGTGCACAGATCCGCCTCTTCAAACAGCAATATAATGATTTGCTTGTTCCCAGTGAGAGATTTGCAAGATACAAATCCTCAACTGGAGGAGAAAATTAAAAAAAAATGTGAATAAGGTAAAAAAAAAAGTTAAAACACAAACTAAAAATAAAATTAAAACAATACAACTGCCATTTTCCTTTACAAAAGCCAATCGCACAAAAAAGATCAAAAATAAATAAGAGTACCCATATTTTGTATCGCCGCGTGCGTAACGATCCACCCTTAAATCTGTCCAAATTAATCTAACCCGTGATGATTGTGATAACGCGTAAAAAACAACAAACTCAACAAAACAGTCACTGAATAGCGATTTTATGTGCATCCTGCAGCACATTAAAATGGAATAATAAGCGATCAAAAAACTCATATAAACAGCACTAAGTTTATCGACAATTAAAATGTCAGTTCATCCCGCAAAAAAAAGTTCTTACTCGTCTCTGTATACGGGAAAAATAAAAAAAGTTAGGCTAGCAGAAGACAGCGATGCTAAATTTTATTTTAACAAAAAAAAACATATTTTTTTTTTATGTGCTTCCAAATTAAAAAAAAAATATATAAATTGGGCTATCGCATTAATGTATCTGAACCCTGGAGAGTTAAGTTAACTGGTCATGGATACTGCACGGGTTGCGTGCTGTGAAAAATAAAAATAAAAAAAACACTACTAGGATTGCAGTATTTTTTCACCCTGCCTTCAAATAAAGGATTTAAATAACTGATCAAAAAGTTGGTCCCAACAAAAAGCGATTCCACATAAAAATGTCGAACTCATCCTGCAAAAAACATGCCCCTACCAGCTCCGTACACAGAACAAATAATAAAAGTTTATGGCCTCTCAGACTATGGCGATGCAAAAAACGTGTTTTCCTTTTTGAAATAAAAGTGTTTTTATTGTGTAAAAGCAGTAAAACATAAAAAAAAATACAAATTGGGTTTAGCTGTTATCGTATACGACCTGCTGTGTAATTATTGCATGTCAGCTATACGCACGGTGACCGCTTGTTAAAAATAAAAATAAAAAACACTACCTGACCACCCATCTACATTACGTCACTAATGCTGTTTTTGTTCCAAATGGCCTCACCAAAAACACCTTAATAACAAAGTGTCAAAGCGCGGCATATGCCCCCCATATTGGTTTCTATAAGAAAACGTCAACTAAGTCCCACAAAAACAAGCCTAATCTGCCCTCAGATCATACAGACAACTGAAAGAACGTTTTTGGTATTCAGAACAGGACAACATAAAAACGCATTTTTTTATACGACTCGTATTTCTATTGTGTAAAAAGATAATAAAACTTAAAAGAACTATAATAAAATCTAATCATTGTATTGTAGACCCCCATAGTAAAGATACTCCTGTTCATTTATACTGCACGGTGAACGCTTAAAATTGAAGCCCACAAAAAACAATGGCAGGAACTGCGTTTTTCCCCTCATTATCAGTAGGCCCAATGCAAAAAAAAAAACTTTGAACACCTGGTGCACCAAATTGTACAATACAACCTAGATGAGATCTATGAGGCGTTGCTGAATCCAAAATGGGGTGACTTCTGGAACGGTTTAATCGGTTATGGTTATTTTGGGGGCTTTGTAAATGAGACATGGACCCACCAAAAATCTGCGTTCCAATATCCAAGTACACTCCCTCCCTTATACGCCCTGCCATGCGCCCAAACAGCTGTTTACACCCACATGTAGAGGTATTGCCGAACTTGGAAGAAATTGCGTAACAAGGTTTTGGGTGTTTTTTTTTACCAGGGATGCCTTGTTAAAAAAATTAAAAAATTTTCAGCTAAAATTGCAGAATTATTGGAAAAAATGTTTTTTAAATTTTCACAGCCTAACGCCCTTAAAAATTTTGTGACACACATGGTGGGGTCGATATGCTCCACTACACCCCTGGGATATATTCCTTAAGGCCGTGTGTAGTTTCCAAATTTGTTTTTTTCTAGGGGTGTTCTATTAATTTTTAGCACCTTAGGGTCGTCCGCCAAAAACTGAAATGGCCCCTAAATAAAATCGTAATGAAAAATGAGGACCCCCAGAGTCCAGTAGGTAGCTCCCTCCTATTCTGGGGCTTGTTGGTTGTGCCAAATAATGCACAGGGCCACATATGGGTATCTATGAAAACCGGCAGGAATTTGGGGAAATCAATAGTATTTGCATTACCCTGATCCACAATTTACCGTATTCTTGTGAATAATGCATAAAAATTGAAAATCTGCAAAAAAAGTAAAATTTGAAACTTCACTTCCACTTTGCTTTAATTCTGTGAAACACCTAATGGTAATAAACTTCCTAAATGCGGTTTTGAATACTTTAAGGGGTGTATTGTTAGTTTCTTAGATGAGGTCATTTATGGGGTATCTAACATACAGGTCAATCAAAGTCACCGTTAGAACTGATCCTAAAAAAGTGTCTTGCTAAATTTTGTTGGAAAATTGAAAATTACTACTAAATTTCTAAGCAACCATAATGTCCGTTTAAAAAAATAAGGACATTTAAAAAAATTTGGCCAAACTACAGCAGACATATGGTAGATGCTAGTTATAACACTTTTGAGTGGATAACTATCTGGTCATACATGCAGAAAAATTTTTGAAGTTTTAAAACTGGAAATTTTTTTCAAATTTTCAACGAATTTTTTTTGATATTTTTCACAAATAAACAAGCATTTTTAGGACCACAAATTCTTACTATCTTAAGTATAATGATGTCACGAGAAAAAACAGTCTCTGAATCACATGGATATGGTTAAAGTGTCAAAAAAGTTATTCTCAACATTAAAGTGAACATGAAAGATTTAAAAAATGGCGGCTCTGTCAGAGAGGCCAAAAATGGCTCCGGTCGGTTAAGGGCCGTTATGCTCAAATCTGCAGAGTTTTCAGCCAGAAGAGTCATTCGAGAAGTCATCAAAGAGTCAGTTTTTTTTTTCAAAACCCGCCCATCTGAGGCTAGCCCCCCGCCCACTGCAACTGATAAAACTTTGCTTTGATTAGGTAGGACATGTGAAGTAATATCAGTGGGCGGGGACTTGCCCATGGTTGGGCGGGGCTAACACCTGCTGATGAATAAGATTTGAGGGGTAAATGCTCTAAAACTGCTGCCTCTTACAGAATAAGGGGCACGTTACTGGGGAATAACAAGTCTGACACTAGCCCTCGGCAAGGGGGGCACAACCTATGTAACAGGTTCCCTTTAAGTTAAAAGCAACTCCCCATCATTATACATGGAAAACAGAAAAAAGAAACACATCAGAATAAAAACAGATCAGAATATGCATTATTACCAGGTCACAATTAGTAAAAGATATTGGTGATACCAGGCTGTGCACAGCCTTAGTGATATTTTGGATAAAAAGTATTTTAAAATGAATTTGATAGACAGTGGATAGCCAGTAAAGGTGTTGACAGAGGGAAGAGGTAGATTAACCTGGCAACAGAGTTGAGGGCCGATTTGAGGGATGCAAGAGTGTTAGATGGAAGGCCACAAACCACGATGTTTCAGATTTCAAGTAAATGTTCTTGAGGTAGAAATGACTGGAGGTGGTAAGAGCTTATTTGTGATGTTCAAAAAACAGGGGAATTAAGGGTTTTCTTAAAGGGAACCTGTCACATAGGTTATGCCCCCTTGCTGAGGGCAGCACAAGCTAGTGTCAGACATGTTGTTCCCAGCGCTGTGTCCCTTATGCAGTAAGATTGCAGCAGTTTTAGAGCATTTACCCACAAATCTTATTCATGAGTAGGTTTTAAGCTGCCGCCCCACCAAAGGTAAGCCAAGCCCACTGACAGATATTCCATTTTCTGCCTATTCTAAGTAATAGTGTTTGCAGTTGAGGTGGGCCGGGGCTAGGCCTCAGATGGGGTGGAGTTTCAAAAAAACGGATTCTTTGAATGATCTCTAAGCTCGAATGAATCTTCTAACTGAAAAACTGCAGTTTTTTGGCATTAGAATCTAACACGAAAATCATACAGCTCTCTTACAGATTAGGGGCACAGTGCTGGGGAAACGCAGGTCTGACACATAGCTTGTGCTGTCCTCAGCAAGGGGGGCAAAAACTATATGACAGGTTCTCTTTAAGGCAACAGAGTCATAGGTCAGGAGGAAGCATGGAGCTATTGACTGTGACTGATATTTCTGGTTGGGTAGTGGACTGGCATTTGGGAAAGATGATTAATTTGTTTTTCTCTATATTGAGTTTTAAAAAGTGTGAGAAGGAGGTTTTAATCTACAAACATTCTGGAATCCTGGGAAGCAAAGAGGTGACTCTGCAAGAGAGGTAAATTGGAGTGTCATCAAAAGCAGGTACATAAAGCCATAAGATTTTATGAACTGTCCCAGGCCAAAAGTGTAGGTGTTTGGGCTCATCATATCTTCCATTTTCCTTACAGTTCTTTCTTATATTTGAGGATTGGCATTGAGAATGCTGGTTATCTTTTTATCCTCCCCTACTGTTGAGATTTTCCTTAAGTCATTTTTACATCTGGTCCCTGATGAGTGTTATTTTCATGTATGGCTTCTACACTGTTTTCCTTTTCTGTTGGTTCTTAAAATGATAACTTTGCTTGATGGTGCTGAATAAAAAAAATGGCATGAAAGTGTTAGATTGACAATCACTGCAATATAAAATATCTTTCTGTCATGTACTGTATTTTTTGGACTATAAGACGCACTTTTTCCCCCCAAAAGTTTTGGGGAAAATGACGATGCGTCTTATAGTCCGCATGCGCTCTCTCGGGCCGGCAGAAGGGTGAGGAGGAGCAATGATTTGGGAAGCTGCCGGCAGTATTTAAGGGTTTAAACCTTGCTGCCGGCTTGCCACAGTATCACTTCTCTCCAGCGCTTCTTGCCAGGGCACAAGGAGTGCGCTTGGTAACAGCGGGACGGCATGCGCTGGATAGTACAGCCGGCAGCCGCCACTAACAGCAGGGATGGAGCTGGCTCCGTCTCTGCTGACAGAAGGAAGATTCATGCAGGCTTCCGCAGCTGCCATGTACGTACACCTATTACACGCTGCCTAAGGCAGAGTGTAATAGGTAATAATTGAAAAAACTATGTACAGCAATACAATAGTACTGCTATATATAGGACAAGGCATTCTGCACCTTAGTGGTTAAGTACCCTAGGGGAACTAAGTATTAAAGTAAAAAATAAAAGTTAAGAAATAAATATTAAAGTTTAAAAAACTCCACTTTTGCCATTTTACAAATAAAAAAAATAAAAAGTTACACATAATTGGTATCGCCACGTCCATAAAAGTCCAATCTATTAAACTATAACATCATTTATCCTGTACACTGTATCATTTATCCTGTACATGCCAAAATTGTGGTTTTTTTTGGTCATTTCATATCAACAAATAATTGGAATAAAAAGTGATCAACAAAGTTTGCCATCTATCTCCCAAATGCGTACAATAAAAACTACACTTCAGCTCACACTTTTTGTTTAAATTTTTTTCCCCTCTACTTTCGTCTTCTAAAACCTGGGGCCTCTTAGGATATGTTCACACGGCATATTTGCGGTGCGCATTTTGCCGCGTATTTCCGCTTCATTACCGTAATTGCGGGGCCCGAAATGCACCCCACAATTACGATAATTCATAACTCTCACAGAGAGCTATGAATTACAACAAGCCACTTCTTTGCGTTGCTTACGTACCGCTGATAATGAGAGTGGATGGGGCCGGCCAGCCCCCCTGCGCCTTAGAAGTACCTGCTGACCAGTGCGCACTTCTAAAACACCCTGCATATTGCAGCGCGTACAGTATGCGCCGCAATACACCGCGTGATCATACCCTTATGGTCCGGTGCGTCCTATAGTCCGAAAAATACGGTACTTGTCTGTTTCTTGTTATAGCTTTTAAGACTAAGTGTATGTTCACAAGGCGTATTGCGGCGCATAATGTGTGCAGCGCAATATGCCGGGTGTTTTAGAAGTACATGCTGATCAGTGCCACTTGTCACTTCTCTCTCCCGGTGTACAATACACGTGCAGATGGAGATGGACGTCATTTTAGCTCTCTATGAGAGCTATGAAGTACCGTAATTGCGGGGAACATTTTGGGCGTATTGAAGCGCAAATAGGCGGCAAAATGCGCCCCGCAATTACGCCGTGTGAACATACCCTAAATCTTGTCTTCATTTCTAGTGACCTAATACCAATGTTATTTTATTATTTCCCCTGATGAACAAAAGAATTGATCTTAAAGCTTTTTTTTTTTTTTTTCTGCAATGCAATTTCACAGAGCCACAGGCAGCTTTAGACTCACACTTCCTGGTCAGACTGTGGGTGGTTCTATAGCAGTGATTGGCATATCAGCTCTGCTGTTCCTAGCTCAGGGGCGTTGCTAGGGTCCCAAAACATCCGGGGCTCGGGCCCTTAAGTTTTCCTGAGTAGTGCTGGGTTCACACAGAATTTTTTGCGTCTCATTGGGAACTGCGGATGTATTTTTACAGAGAAAAACCTTGGTATGTAGGCTCAGGAGAAATATAAGTGATTACACTGCAGTTACATTTAGTGACTTACAGGAGACGCCTCTAAAGAGTTGTTCTATTTCCCTTCTTCTTCTCCATTTGTCCCAGACGCCATGATGACTTCTACCATCTTTACTGAAAAATTTACAAAATAACCATCTTAGACTCCTCATTTTATCAGCATTTCTTTACAATTTCCTATCTCTATACAAAATCCCCATCTATAGTGCCCCAAATGGTAATAATTACCCCCTTGTAGGTAGATATTTTCCCCTTATAGCAATGTAGTAGCCCACTGTAGCCAGGTTGTAGCCCCCTTTAGCCAAGTAGTTGTCCCCTCTAGCCAGGTTGCTGCCCCCTCTAGCCAGGTTATTAGCCCCTCTAGCCAGGTTACTGCCCTCTGTAGCCAGGTTACTGCCCCCTTTAGGCAGTAATATGCCCCTGTAGCCAGGTTACTGCCCCCTGTAGCCAGTACTATGCTCCTGGTAGTCAGGTTATTAGCCCCCTGTAGCCAGGTTACTGCCCCCTTAGCCAGCAATATGCCCCCCTTAGCCAGGCAATATACCCCCCTTAGCCAGGTAATATGCCCCCTTTGCCAGTGACATGCCCCCTTAACCAAGTAATATGCCCCCACTGCCAGTAATATACCCCCATAGCCAGTAATATGCCCCCCACAGCCAGTAATATGCCCCTTATAGCCAATAATATGCCCCCTTAGCCAGATAATATGTCCCCTTAGCCAGATAATATGACCAAATAGCCAGTAATATGCCCCCTTAGCCAGATATATGCCCCCTTAGCCAGATAATATGCCCCCATAGCCAGTAATATGCCCCATAGCCAGTAATATGCCCCCTTAGCCAGTACCCGGCCCCCTTAGCCAGTAACATGCCCCCATAGCCAGATAATATGCCTTCATAGCCAGATAATATGCCCCCTTAGCCACATAATATGCCCCCTTAGCCTCATAATATGCCCCATAGCCACATAATATGCCCCCTTAGCCACATATAATATGCCCCCTTAGCCACATATAATATGCCCCCTTAGCCACATATAATATGCCCCCATAGCCCCATAATATGCCCCCACAGCCCCATATAATATGCCCCCATAGCCACTTAATATGCCCCCTTAGCCACATAATATGCCCCCATAGCCACATAATATGCCCCCATAGCCATTAATATGCCCCCATAGCCAGTAATATGCCCTCATAGCCACATACTATGCCCCCTTACCTAATAAAAATAAAATAAAAAAACCTACTTGCCTCAGCACGGTCTGCGCGTCCAGGTCCTTCAGCTGGAGAACGGTGTAAGCAGCGTGATGTCATCACGCTACTTATGCCGTCTCGCGGGGACCGAGACCTCCTAGGCCGTGCAGAGACTGCCGGCGTAGGAGACCCAGAGTCACAGGGGGGTGATGAAAGCGTTGCGTCACGCCCCCTGCGACGCTGAGGTGTATGTACAGTGCTCGGTGTTCGCTGTACATACAGAGGGGAAGACAGGATGGTACCGATCCGTCCTGCATTCTCCATGACTCTGCCTGCGTGGCCGCTGTGAGATGGCTGCGCAGTCAGAGAGATCGGCGGGCGCCGCCCGCACTAAGGAGTGCTCCAGGCCCACGGCAGCGGCTTGTAGCCGCAGTCATTCGGGGCACAGGCAGATTTATTCGGGGCTCTTGCCCTGAATAAATCTACCTAGCGACGCCCCTGTCCTAGCTTGTTTTGTTACACTGACTTGACTGCAATAAATTTTAGTACACAAGGCTACAGAGCTCTAAATGGTTAAAGTTTTTCATTCACTTAAGTAAACAAGTTCCATTGTTAGAGATAACACTATGTAAGGAGTGACTCACCATGGATGAACTGACTGACTAACGGCAGGTTGGAGCATTGAGATATAGGAAAGAGCATGGAGAAGTGGGGAGAGATGGTCGTTAACCATATATACTGGTATACTCTAAGAAGTGATAAATTCTTATTTATCTCCTGACCAAAGCATAATCAAAAGAGCAATGTATAGGGGAATAGTTTTCATTTACCCTTTCCTAAATATTCAAAGCTAATCATTTTAGTGAGAAACCACATTTGACGACAAATTTGTCCACACCCGTAACAACTTAAGAGGGCTGTCGGTCTTTTCCCTGAACGGTGGTGATGTATGAGGGAAATTCAGACATATAGGCTTCAAAGCTTTCTTTTCCATGACAATTATCATTTCTGGTAAGGGTATTTTTGCTGGGGTCATGTATCATCTTGGCACCTTTCCAAACACCTCATCTCAGATTTTTGTTTCTTTGGGCTGGTGTCAGCAAATACAACTTAAATAGAAATTAAAGACAGTTGAATAGTTAACTTAGATGTCTCTTTACATCAGTAGTAACATGAGTAGTAACATGAGTAGAAATTGTATGTCGTTTTTACTGTCCAACATATTTTTAAAAGGTCTTTCGCCAAAAACTGGTGCACGTCCTGCATCCTCAACAGTTTTGTCCACGTCATTTCTTAGGGTATGGGTAACACCGCATTCATAAGATCAGTCATAATGTGGCTCAACAGAATGTGGCGCAAAAGTATTGGACTAATCTATACCAATTTGAAAGTGGCAAGGCTGAGACAAATTTTTGTGCAGACACTTTTTGCACCACTTTTTTGGTACATAAATTCACATTAACTTATAATATTATTATACCTTGGAAATGCAATTAGGCCCTTTTGCACTTTTTGTAGTGAATTCAGTGTGACAAGTTTCTCTGGCAGGGACTTTAAGCCCCGGTTCACATGGCTTATTCAAGCCGGAATTGCGAGCCGGATTGCGCTCGCAATTCCGTCTTGAATAAGGGGCGGGTGCGGGGCGGGGGCGCGGCCTGCCGGCCCCATAGACTTACATTATTCACGGCGCGTATTACGTCTGGATAATGTGCATGTCACTTTCTCCCCGCCCGGCGGATTCGCCGAGCGGGTAGGAGCGACGGAATCCACCGTTCTCTATGAGAACGGTGGATTACCGTAATTACTGCGACGGATTGGCGCCGTACTGCAGCGCAAATCCGGCGCGCAGTACGGCGCCAATCCGCGCCGAAATAAGCCGTGGGAACGGCCCCTAACAGTGCAACTACTCTTACAGTACAGAATTCTCTTCTATGTTTCTCTGAAAATGTAAAAAAAAGAGAAAAAAAAACTAAAGTAAAAAACACATACACCATCCTTACACTATTATAAATGTTTATCATGCAAAAAAAAATAAAATTAAAGTAATTAAAAAAAGGAAAGGAAATGAATGTGGCCCATCAACTTAAAATATTTTCTATGTGCGTCCCATTAAACTGACCAAGTTTGAGATCCTACTTTACATCTAGAGGAAAATAGATTTCTACAGAAACATCTCTCACAGAAATAAGTTAAATACCTTTCACAGAAAAAAATCAAAAATTCTTCACCGTCTTACAACGGGACACATTTTTAAAATTGCTGTGAGACACTTTCATACATACTGACAAATGCTACACTGATCTACTAGGAAGTACAATTGTCGAGGTGGCGACATTTTTCATACATGTCCCCAATTGTTCTGAATACAGGGGAAGTATAGTGCAAACTGTCTGACAATATTTCTAAATTTTGCATAGTAGTTGGCACAAAACATTTTCACAAGTGAATATCTAATAATTCACAAGATTTTTTTTCTCAACTTTAACAGTCTGAAACTAAAACCCAAACAGATCTGCTATTATTCAAATTATTGCAAATTTGTAAATAATAATATGCTTAGCAAAAAACATATAGACTGTCAACAATTATGTGTATACTGAAAACATGTAACCTGTTCCTGTCTTTACCATTCCATAATAATAAGAAGGTAACAAGAAGAAAAGTTACATACTTATTTGCATACCAAACAACCATGCAACTGATATCACCACTCTATACAGTGTACTTTAAATTGTCTAATACATATAATAAGAAACACACAATTATAGGAAATTCATAGGAAATTAATTTTATCCTTTCCTCTAATCAAGGCAGTTAGGACAGCAACCACCTTGGTGCCACTTGCCCTAAATGGTGGTGGGGTTGCAGTCAGAACGTGTACTGATGCCAACCACGCGTTGACATTGTACGGCCTCTAACTCTGCATGGCCATTTTACAACTGCAATGCAGTTCACATTATTTAACCATATGTCATATAACCATACAAATAAGCAGTTTAGTCTTTAAAAGATCCCAACATGACAGTTCACATTACCTAAGAAAAAGCACAATCATATTAATATAGAGTATTATATCCTGTAAAAAATCTTATACTATCTAGTGTAGTAATCACATTCACAATAGGTGACAATTTAACATTAACACACTTTGACTATGTCCACACAGCAATGTTAAAATGCCATCCAAAATCCAACGGCATTTTAACATTGCCGTACTGTGGTTTTTGGCGTTTTAAAATATGCTGGAATCTGATTTTAAAACATACCAAGATTTTTTATTGCTGTCTATGGGGCACTGGATACATTCGGATTTTCGGCAGATTCTAAATACTGAATCTGCCAAAATCAAACCAAAAACCAATTCTGTGTCGACATAGCTTTAGGTAACATGGGTATAGAGACAGTTAGACTGTTTTAGCTTATTTTTACAATCTGGATTTCTGCTTTTTTACCTGTGTTTCTCATACACATTTTCTCTCTCTTTAGTATTCTTTTCCATGTAGGTCTCTCTCACTTCACACCAACATACATCTCACATTTTTTGTGATCTTGTAAAATTTAAGAGATGAATCATCAGATCCACAACTGACTGGGGTCTGTTTGCCTTGACACTTGACAAGTACTGAGTACACATTGTGACGGTCCATCATAGGTACTCTCTTGACTACATGATTGAATTTCTTGTCACCTAATTGAAACTATGTTTATTAGCTAACACATTCATTGCGTTTACTCAATAAACAGTAAAAGTAATTTTTGGATCATAATCCCACTCCTGAACCAAATGCACAGAATAAATAATAACAATTAAAAAAAATATAAATAAAACAAAAATTTACTTAGCTGCAGTTATAGATGTTACAAATTAATAGTTTTTTTTAATAATAAGATGAAGAGCAGGGGTGAGACAAGAGGTGAGAAGTGCGTAGATTATGAAATGGTCCAGTCATGTTTCATAAATATAGTTGTGCTCAAAAGTTTACATATCCCGGCAGAATTTTTGCTTTCTTTGCCTTTTTTCAGAGAATATGAATAATAACACAAAAACTTTATTTTCACTCATGGTTAGTGATTGGGTGAAGCCATTTATTGTCAAACTACTGTGTTTTCTCTTTTTAGATCATAATGACAAATAAAAACATCCAAATGACCCTGAAAAGAGGCCAAGAAAGCAAAAATTCTGCGGGGGTATGTAAACTTTTGAGCACAACTGTATGCAACAGTATACATAAAAAGGGATGAACTTGACACCCAAACAGAACATCTACAGTTGAAACCAGAAGTTTACATACATAGTATATAAAAATACACATAAAGTATGCATGTTATTCTCACTATCTGACATGAAATCAGAATAAACCCTACCCCGTTTAGCTCAATTATTTATATTTGCCAAATGCCAGAATATGAGAAAGATAATTTCTTAAGGTATTTTTATTACTTTCTGCAAAGTCAAAAGTTTCCATACATTTCATTAGTATTTGGTAACTTTGCCCTTAAACTGTATGACTTGGGTCAAACGTTTTGGATATCCTTCCACAAGCTTCTCACAACAGTTGGTAGGAGTTTTGGACCACTCCTCCTGACAGAACTGATGTAACAGAGCCATGTTTGTAGGTTGCCTTGCTCGCACCTGCCTTTTCAGCTTTGCCCTTTTCAATAGAATTGAGATCAGGGCTTTGTGATGGCCATTCCAAAATATTGTTATCCTTAAGCCACTTTGTAACTAGTTTGGCAGCATGCTTCAGGTCATTGTCCATTTGGAAGACACATCTCTTTCCTTCCTTCCTGGAAGATGTCTTGAGATGTTGCTTCAGTTTTGCCACATAATCTTCTTTCCTCATGATGCCATTTATGTTGAGAAGTGCACCAGTCCCTCCTGCAGCAAAACAACCTCACAACATTATGCTGCAACCCTGTGTTTCACAGATGGGATGGTGTTCTTAGGCTTCTAAGCTTCTCCCTTTTTCCTGCACATGTAACGATGCTCATTATGGCCAAACAGTTAAATTTTAGGTTTGTCAGACCACAGGACATGGCTCCAAAAATGTAGATTTTTGTTCCTGTGTGCATTTGCAAACATTAATCTTTCTTTTATATGTTTATTTTAGTCATGGCTTCATCCTGGCAGAGTGGCCTTTCAGCCCATGTTGATACAGTAGTCATTTCACTGTGGATAATGACACAATTTTACCAGTATCTTCACAAGGTCTTTTGCTTTTGTTCCTGGGTTGATATGCACATGTCGGACCAAAGCACGTTAATTTCTGAGACACAGAACTCGTTTCCTTTCTGAACGGTATGATGGCTGAACATTCCCATCTTATTTGTACTTGTGTATAATTGATTGTACAGACGAACGAGGCACCTTCAGGTGTCTGGAAATTTCACCCAAGGATGATCCAGACTTGAGCCAGTCCACAATTCTCTTCCTGATACCTTGGCTGCTTTCTTTAGGCTTTCCCATGATGTTACACACAGAAGCAGTGTGTTTCTAGTGTGCTTTAAAATACATCCAAAAGTGTGTCTCTGATTAACTCAGATGTTGCCAATAAACCAGAAGCCATCAAAGGCATGGCATCATCATATGGGCTATTCCAAAATGATTGAAGGCACCGTAGTGTATGTAAACTTTTGACTTTGCAGAAAGTAATAAAAATGCCTTAACAAATCTCTATCTCTCATTATTCTGGCAATTGGAAAAAATAAATAATTTTGATAATCCTAATTGACCTAAAACGGGTAAGGTTTATTCTGATTTCATGTCATATTGTGAGAAAAACATTAATTTATGTCTTTTTATATAGTGTATGTAAACTTCTGGTTTCAGCTGTATATGCAGATAAGTGCCTTTAGGTGCCCAAGTGCATGAAGTGTAAGAAGTGTGTGTGAATGAAAGAGGGGGCTTAGCAATTAAGTATATAGGTAGGCCAGCCTGAGAATATAGATCCCATGGGTGTGCTTAAAACTATGAGGGTTATAAAATGACCTGATCCTGTGGGATAGCACATTCCAGTGCAGTGCATGCAAAGAGCATGAGAGATTCAGATGATTGAGACATTCAATCTAAAATCATCAGCAGAGCACAGAGACTGGGTAGGGTTACAGAGATGAGGGTGGAGATATAGGGGGTACGGCACTGTGGAAAGCTTTGTGGGTCAGAGAGAGTGATTACTTTATGTTATATTCTGCACTGAATGGAACACCAGTGTGTAACAGCTGGGGTAGTGGATCCTCTAGAACACTGTAAGCGGTGGTAGAAGCCATGCCAGGGAGCATGTAGGCCCTGGTGTGCATAAGAGCCTTGCGCAAGGTAGGTTGGGCTTCCTGCGGCGGGAGTCCTACCAGGTCGCTACCCCTGACATGACTTGTTTGCGATGGTAGCCGAGGTGCAGCAAGGTACTGAATCGTGAAGCAAACTCATAGATGGGGACAGGCATGAAAGTCAGGGCAAGCGACTAAGGTTTAAAGTCAGAAAACGTAACAACAGGTCAGGAACACGGCAAAGCAGGAATGCACTCTGTAATGGTTTCACTATGGTCCTAAGCACTATAGATTCTGCAGGGAAACAGAGGAGGTTTTCTGGTTTTATAGGGTCCTTCAAATCTTAGAGAGCTATCACGCGCACTCTTGGGAGGGCGGAAGTGCATAGGGGCTGACAGAGGAGTGCGGAAGAGCAGGAGCACGGCGAGATGAGTACCCGTCGGCAATATGAGGGCGCCCACAGCCTGACATGTGGAGCACGGCGCCACCCATCCCTCGAAGCATACGGGAAGAGGCGACATGAGAGCAGGAGACTTTACAGAAAGGGATACTGAAAAGCAGGGAGCTACAGTAGTCAAAACGAGAAAGTATAAGAATAACAATAATAGTTTTTGTTGCTATTATTGACAGTAAGCAAAGGACAGATTCTAGAAATGTTTTGATGGAGTGCAGAAAACAATGACATGCAAGAGATTGAATAAATGGAGTGAAGGAGAGATCAGAAACTTGTATGAACCCAAGACAGCAGTGTTATGGTAGTGCCACACACTGAGACAGAAATAGCTGGGTTGGGTTAATTTGTTGATGATTTGATGTAAATAGTTACAAATGGTCTGACATGACACTTGGGTTCCTCTTACCTCCCTCGAATGTACTTGGAGTTGTTTGGCATTCATCATCCTCTGGTTCCCAAAGGCATTGTTTACAATGAAGCGGTCATCAGTTGTAGCCATAGGACATCCAATTTCTTGCCTTTCTGTGACTCTTCCAGTCTCTCTGTATCTCGCTACAACCTGATTACAATCTGAATACATTCTGTGACATTCTAAGCTAAGTCGCCACTTCTGTCTGAAAGCATCCTGCCTGAAACCTCAAAATGGCGAGGTAATGTTGATCAATTTTAAGATGTTGCAAACAAAATACTATATCAGCAGCACTTTACAAGCACTAAAAAACAGTCAAAGGGAACATAGGAATTATTTTGGAAACGCATTTCTGTTACTTTTGAATACATGAAATTGTGAGGCTGTTTTCTGTCTTACTACTATATGTATGGTCTAGAAAACACCTAAGTTTGCATATGTAGGCTTTGCATATGTATGCTATAGACATTTAGCATGAAATTGGATTCTGCTATGGTGTTTATTAAAATATTTATAGATTCCTGCTGCTTGCAGCACATTAGGTCTTCAAAATAGCAGTTTATATAGCACATCATTAAATCTACCTGTTCACGACCTTTGTGAAATAGTCAGTAACATTGCTCATACATAATGTAAAAAATTGTGCACAATGGTTGTCTGATACCTTTAATGTTAAATTATATATTTTAGGACATATCACTTGATGATTCCAAGGATACCACCACTGTACTGTAAGAACAGCAGTGGAAGCAAAGATGATACACATAGCCATAACTGTCAACGATTGGAAAATATCCAATCCTGGCAGTTTAATATCTTAGATGCCATAGTCAACAGCGCAGCATCTAAGCAGTCAGACAGAGACAAAGGATTTCCCTTGTCAGGCCATTATTCCTCCACATGATGCATTCATGGTGTGTCAAGAGAATGTCACTGTGGAAGCCTCTGATTGGCTGCAGTGGTCATGTCAAGTTGATGATTTACGGAAAAAACATCAAAATCTGTTTTATCATTACATTCTTATTAAGCTCTTCAGATAGTTTCTTTAAACTGCTTTTACTGCTATACATCCTTATCGAAGTATCAGATATCTTTCACACAGCTTTACTTGAAACGCACTGTATGCTTCAGCGAGACGTTATATCAAGAAACCAAAGGAATTTCTCTCTCGTACGATATATAGACAAGTTCAGGAATGTCTCTTATCAACTAATGACTAGCAAGCTTACGTAGATACAGGAGACTATGAGGTTTCAGCAATAGCCAATTAGCCAATGACAGAATAATCATGTGATTCAGAGATATATTGAACTGTACATTTCTGTGATTAAAGCAGATTTATGCCCCAGACTGACCGTGTGGGTTGTATCTCTCATAGCTTAGAGCTGTCGACAGCTTTCATAACATTAATGTGGAGGATAAATCTAATTGAATGAGGAGAAGAAAGAAAAGATACTTCTACACCTAATTTATCATTCTGACATTTGGTGCTGGTCTCTCAACCGTCCCGAGGATCATCCAGAGGGGGGCTGACGCCTAACCATCGACTGCACGGTTCTGGATTGTCCAAATCTTGGGGCCTGATCATCTCCACAGAAACGGGTAAGTTCACTGATTTTTTTTTATAAATCTGTGACTTATCTGTTTCGGACATTCTAGTGAGAGTCTTTTGGTGGTTTGTCGCTTCTCTTAGGAGACCTGTAGGCGTTCAGGTAATCCTTCAGGGTGTGGTCTGGTACTGGTGTGCGTATCATATGCATATACCTTTTAAACGCTATTATTATTATTATTATTATTTATTTTAAAGCGCCATTGATTCCAGGGCGCTGTACATTCGAGGGGGTTACATACATTACATAAGTCAAACGAGTACAGTGATAAGGGATAATGACAATTGGCACGACAGAGGGAGAGAGGACCCTACCCGCGAGGGCTTACAATCTACAAGGAGGGGGAAAGAGACAGGAGGTGGGGGGCAGACATGTCTGTGGAGGAAGTAGTGACAAGTTTAGTGAAGGTTATAGGCAAGCCTGAAGAAATGGGTTTTCAGGTTGCTATCAATAGATGTCTCTGATTGTTGCTCTGTAAAGTACACGTGACTGGATAGTGTATTTTCCTTTCTGTATCATATTTCAGTGTAGGCCAGGAGCTGGGCTCCTGATGTAAATGAGATACCAGGGTGATAGAGTCCCTGAGAAGAGTCCCGGTAGCAACCGAAGCCTGTTTATAAACAGATGATCTGAGTTTTTCAGAAAACCTGCTGACGAGCAGAGGATATTGCATAGCTTTAAAGAAGTGCTTGGGGTTTACACTCAACATACATTTGAGTATATTTGTTCTGTTTTCACCTACCTAGTGACTGCATTCAGGGTTAATATATACTTAGTCTGTGTCATTAGTTCATTAGTTATCTCCTAGTTGTTATCTCAGTGAGTCTTCGCACTGAATTCTGGCAAGCACTCAAGAGTTAGAACGCAGAGTGTATAATCTTTCAGCTTCAGTTCGAAGCATCTATTAAGGGGGGTTACAGCTGCGGGCTCGCACTTCACTTTCTCCTCTTGTCTCTGTGGCTTAAAAGGACTATAGCATAGTGAGCCACTGACCCGTGCAAGAAAGGTTAGGATCGATTTGTAACATGATGGAGAGTCTGCATGCTATGTTTACACCTAAAACGGACAACAAAAATTATCTCACTCCAGCAGAACTCGTCTCAAAAAGAGAGGTGAAGAGATATGTTTCAGACTTCAAGAGGTTAATGAGACTTTGTGACATGCCTAAGAAAGGGAGATTTCATGCTGGTTTAAGAGAGTTGGCACTAAGAAATTGAAAAAGGGACTTTACAAGATAGCGGCCTTTTGTTGGCCGCAAATGCCTGGCACAGAACAGCGTGTTCAATTGCGAAGGATAATTATGTTGAAATTGTTTGTAAAAAATAAGAAGATAATAAAACTGCATACATGTATTGTACAGGGATTGAACTGCTGCCATCACAAAATGGAGATTTTGTCATCATCAAAATTCCATTGACGCTGAGAATTGAGTAGGTTGTGGGAGGGAACGTACAACACTAATCCCACCTTGTATTATCTCACCTCTGGCACCTCCCAGTATTCTTCCATCAGCTCCGGTGCCAGAACCTCCCATTATTTCCGGTAGCCATTTTAATGAAGTCCTTACAACATCCACATCCGGAAATGCAAAACCAAACCCTGCTCCTTCCACTTCCGGTGGCCATATTTGTAGTCCCAAGCAATCCAAACAACCTGGAAGTTCTGGGTTAAAGTTGGATAGCGGCCGTCGTGTTAGATCTGGAAACATTACTACTCCCACCTCTCCTCCCGACATTCCACTGCAGCTGTAAACATTGACACACAACTGTCGAGTGATAACATTCTTGCCAGCACACCTGCAACATCACAACCAGCCCCGCAACCACTATACCCTTTGCTCACAGCATCTGGTATATTCTCTATACCCTCCTTCTCCATAGCTCCTATTTTGACTTTGGGTGCTAACGAAGAGGAAGAATGGGAGGAGGACAAGTTGCCATTAGCTACTGGGGGCCAGGACCCACATCTGCAACCCAAATGAAAGAACTCCAGTATTTTTCCCATTGCTCACAGCACACAGACTGCTGCTCTAGGAGAGGACATATTACTCAGAACACCCGCTGACTTCCTTGGGGATACTGCCCACAGGTCCTATCATCAAGCTTAGACAAACTGCTCGTAACCCTAGGGTTGAATATCTGGGCCCTAAAAGTGAATCCAAATCACCCGACGTTTGTACATTCATTATCTCAATTTGGGACACAAACAACACTCTTATCTTCATTGTGGGGAACATTGTCCATCAGGATACCACAGGAATAGTTAATCCTGCCAATGCACATCTGCAGCATAATGGAGGTATTGCTGAAGAAATTGTGAAGGAAGATGGGATGGAGATACAAGAGGAATGTGATGACACTAGTGCTCGTTCCAGTGGTGCTCCTCTACTGGTGTCTTCAACAGTTGCCACTCGAGCAGGCCGACTGAACTGCGAGTACATTATTCATGCCGTTGGACCCATTTACAATAACGTTTGCCATGATAATTGTGTCGACTTGTTGAAACAAACGATATATAATGTGCTTGAGTTGGCCCAGGTTAAAAAATTCCAGTCTTTAGCCATACCCCTGGTATCTTTGGGCATTTTTGAGTTTCCACCTATGACATGTATTAATGCCATTCTTACTGCATTGATTGAACACAAGCCAATTTCTCCAGGGCGTGAAATACGGATAGTGGTACTAACAGACGCTATGGAAAAATGTCTGAAGACTACGTGGCTCTCCCTTACGCAGACCACTCCTTCTCCGAAGGCAACTTCACCCTTGTTTAGGAGTATAACCTTGGTCCCACTGCAACCTATACCCAGATTACCTACACCACTTACCCCCACTGTTGACAGCACCACCAATACCTCCAAAGCAGCTGGATTCTCTTTTATTTTCCAGTGCTACCTTCTCATCCATCGGCACCAGCCATAATATACCAGAATCAACCAATCTACGTGAACAAGTCAATAATCTACTAACCCAAATGCCAGACCCTGAGAAAAACCCTATGGCATTTTACCGTGGCATCAGTCAGATACAGAAGACATATTCTGCCCCTTGGAAAGACCTACACCACGTTGCCATTATTCCTTTTGGCCCATTATCAAATCGGTTCTGCAAGAGGATAATGTCGAGGACATCCGTGCCTACTCATCTGGGGAAGAGTTCTGCTGTCATCTTCACTCCTGGCCCAAGAAACGATTGGCTGAATCCTCAGTCAATATCTTCAATTCTACTCAGAGTCCTACTGAACCCGTGGAGAATTTTTATCACCAGATGTCTGCCTTATTCCAGGACCACGGATTTGACATGAACACTAAAGCTCACAGAACCCTCTTTCAACGGCGTTTGTTAAAGGTCTCCTTAATCCCATTTGGGATTACTTTGAAACTATTCGAGCATAATATATAGAGCTGCCCGGATGTCAGCTTCTTTCTATTGCTACGGGTCAGAGTTCTTTGTTGGCTCAGACTGATTCCTCTAAACAAAGGAAGAGAGTATGTTCAGTGTACATACTTCAAGAGCGCCCAGGGGGCCCTTCATCTCAGACTCCTGAAACTGTACTGTACAATCAACCACCGCAAGTATATCCGGGACCTCAACCTACCAACTCATATCAACCTAATGGTTCGTGAACATTCCAATGCACACCTCCTAGCGGGCAAGGCCGAATTCAAAAGACTTGTTTTTGCTGCAACCGATCTGGACATATAATGAAGCAGTGCCACACTAAAGCTCGTGATGACACCATGAACCTTGCTACTAACGGCCAACCAATACCGTCATACCCTCAAGCATACAATCAAACCAAAACTCAATATCAAGCTTATGAACATCAACCATCAAGATTCAACAAACAAACACAATGCAAACATCAGTCCTACAATAATAATCCATTCATTGGACCTCAATTTACCAATATTAACCATAGTCAGTACCAATAAGCCTATCCTCAAGATGTGTCTTACCTGCCTTTCCCACCTCAGGGCACCTCCTATTGTCCGCCCTCATTCATAGGATTTCGGCAAGCCTTTATCTACCGTTTTTTCTCATTGCTTCAGAGAACACCACTCATAGTCATTCTGGACCCGTGTTGACCGTCAATCTTCAAATTAACGGCCACCAACTTCCTTCCCTCGTAGACACAGATCGCAGCCAGATCGGTTCTGAAAACTTCTGACATTCCACCAGACGTAACACTTTCTCCTGATTATATTTCATGCATTGGAGTGGATGAGCGACCAACCCAGACTCGCTTGACCTACCCTGTACCAGTTGGACAACACGGTCTGCTATCCAGACTACTTTTCTCTCCTACTTGCCCAACTAATCTCCTCGGGTTCCGACCTTTTGCAAAAAAGGAATGCTACTATCAGATATGATTCTTCAGGAATGTATTTGGATTTTGACGCTCCTATATCACATGAGGTCACCTGCGCTCTTCAAGCAATTCCTACTCTCCTTATGCATTCTCAACATCAATCCATCCCACTTGAACTTTTGACACAAGTTTCTCCTGAAATATGGTCTAAAGATCCTGATGATGGCGGCCTTCTTTCGGTCTCACCTATACATGTTTTCTTGAAAGAAGATGCTACCCCGCTCCGCTTACCTCAATATTCCTTAAAACATGATCAAAAACTATCTCTGGAATCACGTATCAAAGCCTTCCTGAATAATGGGGTGCTAATCTGCTGCATTCTGGGGTTTTGGCCCAGAAACATGGACACTATATGAAACCTCTTGGATACTACTCTTGCAAATTAGATCCTGTTGCACGGACTGCCCCTACTTGCCTCAGAGCTGTCATTGCCGCACAAGTTCTTCTTGAAAAACTCAAGACATCGTTTTAAACCACATGGTCAATGTTTTGATTTCCCATGATCTGCAAGAGATCCTGAAACACTCGCAGCAACCTTATCTCAGTAAACAGCACCACCTCCGTATATAATGCTCATTACTGATGCCTGAGAATGTCACCTTGAAGAGATGTACTACTCTCAACCCACCCACTCTGCTTCCTCTCTCAAGGGGGGAAGATGAAGGTCAGTCTACAACAGATGAAGACCAGACTGCTGCGGATGAACCTTTTCATGACTGCCTTGAACAAATGGAGGCTGAAACCTCCCATCTTCCTACTGTCTCTACATCCAAGTCGGAAAACCCAGACTATTTCTTTTACACAGATGGATCTAGATATGCGGATGATCGAGAATGTCAGCCCAAGAAGCAGAACTCTGGGCGGTAATGGAAGCTCGCTGAAGGGAAGACTGTGAACATATATACCGACTCAGCTTATATGTACGGAGTAGCCCATGACTTTGGCCTGAAGTGGGCCCTGCGAGTTTTACAGACAGCTTGTGGAATGCCTATCAAGAATCAAGAGGCCATTCAGACTTTGATGCATGCTCTCCAATTGCCAGCCCAAATGGCCGTCTTGAAGACTAAAGAATAGAGACAGAGGAAGCAGAAGGCAACTACAAAGCAGACTTCCCAGAGATTCGAGAGGAAGCAGGAGTGGCTGTATATGTGCTGACCAGAGCAGAGTAGACAAAACAAAAAGAAAGAAGGAGGAGGTGAGAAGAAAGAAGGAGGAGGTGAGAAGAAAGAAGGAAAGAAGAAGGTGAGAAGAAGAAAGAAGAAGAAGGAAAGAAGAGAGAGGAAGAAGAAGAAAAGAACCAAGGACAAGATACACTGAATCCACAGCAGTTGAGTGCAGGGAATGATAGCCTTGTAAAATATGTTATAAATCTGTGTAATGAATTGAAACTAATCCATGCCATAGTGTTCTCCTCCATTCCAGATCCAGACTCTGATCAAAGCTACAACCTGGTGACTTTGTGTGGGTGCAGAAACACGTCAGAGATTCTCTGGACCTTAGATTTAAAGGACCATACCAAGAAAGTGACTACAATGAACAAATTTATCCTTTATACATCTGTATTGTTTGGGTGTGTGTGTAGGAACATAGGAGGTAGCAGTCACCCAAGAGAAAGGGGTCAACACTTTTGTTGATGTAATTCCCCTAGGAGGATTATGAATTGACAAACAGACCATAAAATCGCACCCACAAGGGGGGATTATGAGAGCAAGGTGTGAGGCTTTTTCAGGGGTGACCATTCTTAGTTTCCCAGTCCCGAGAACTTCTGTCAGCTCTTATCCCTCCTATCTGAGGACAGGTGTTTGTGTTTAGAGAGCTAGGCTAGTTGTCGGGGTCTAGAGTAGCTCAGTAAAGCTGACCAACACCCGCAGGCAGGGACCCAAGTTAGCTTAAAAGTCATAGGGACAGTTAGGGACCCCTCTCCCCATCCTTACCTAGTGACAGGGAGGAAGCGGATCGGACAGATTCTAATGTTTTTAGGGGGGACTGTCAAGTTGATGATTTACGGAAAAAACATCAAAATCTGTTTTATCATTACATTCTTCTTAAGTTCATCAGATAGTTTGTTTAAACTGCTTTTACTGCTATACATCCTTATTGAAGTATCAGATATCTTTCACACAGCTTTACTTGGAACGGATGCACTGTCTGCTTCAGCAAGAAGTTATATAAAAAAAAACAAAGGAATTCTTCTCGGACGATATAGTTCAGGAATGTACTCTTTTCAACTTTTGCCTAGCAGCCTTACATAGATCAGGAGACATGAGGTTTCCAGCAACAGCCAATTATCCAATGACAGAATAATCTGTGATTTCAGAGATATATCAAACTGTAACTTGCAGATTTATGCCCCAGACTGACCGTGTGGGTTGTATCTTTCATAGCTCAGAGCTGTCGACAGCTTTGATAACATTAATTTGGAGGAGACATCTAATTGGATGAGGAGTAGAAGAAAATAAGATAACTTCTACAACATAACTTTATCATTCTGACAGTCAATGCACAAAACCTGTAGTAACCAGTTTGGAAATTAATGCTCTAAAAAGTTATATCAATGGCACAGGGCCGCTGCAGCTGCATCAATGGGTGCGGTGTTGACAGTCCATTCAGCAGAAGGTTAACAGAAGACTAGCAGAGAAGGAGAACATTTGAAGGGCTGGGTCAAAAGTGAGAGAAGAGGTGAGTAGAGCTTATTATGTTATCAAGGTACAAGTATCCTGAAAATATTGCACTGTGTTAAATTTACTCTGATAACCCTATTAACTAAAGCTTGCTCCAGGCTGACGTGTTTTCTTAGGGAACAGATTAGATATATGCCCTCCTTATGCATCAACTTTTTCCATTCACACTATATGTATTATAAACCAATAATGGCACCAGTGACATTTTTTATTTGATTTGAGTAATTACTAGAGATGGGCGAATTTCTCAAAAATTCGGTTCAGTCACTTCGCCGAATTTTCCGACAAAATTCGTTTCGGTCCGAATTACTTCGGCACGAAATCACGTTTAAAAAACAGCTCATTTAGGCTGCCAGAGCTGCAGGGTGCTGTAGACGTTTGCACATGCTTAAATATGCAGAGGTGTTGGTTTTGGTCTTCTTACAATGTTGTGTTTTACGTATGCACGCACATGACTGCCGCCGCTCTTAGAATCGCTCTTCTCTATAAAATGCACTGGGCACTTTATGGGCGCAAAACTGACCAATAAAACCTGAAGCAAGGAACGTTGCCTGATAAAGTCATGGCAGCAAAAAGCTTGGGAAAAAAAACAAATGAGAAGCTCAGTGGCAACATTAGTGACAGAGTGTGGACGGTGAGCGGTCGGCAGCCTCAGCTGCTGAGGTCAGACAGTGGCACAATGACATTCTGGAAGTGGGCAAACTAGTACCAGGCCGGCAGAGTGTCAAATGACACAGTGTGGAGGTCACAGCGTGGCAGCAGCATTGAGGTCAGGAAGTGGCACCACAATGACAAATTTCTGGAGCTGGCAAATAAGGAGTAGGCCAAAGTGTGGTACATTGACACAGTGTGGAGGGCACGGCAGGAGCTACAGCTGCAGCATAAGGTCAGACAGTGGCACATGACCACAGTGTGGGAGGGCACGGCTGCAGCACTCTTCAGCAGCATGAGGTCAGAAGTGGCACAGAGGACAAAATTCTGGAGGTGGCAAAAAAACAGGAGTAGGCCACTGGGTGGAGGGCCACGGGCAGCAGCCCGGGCAGCAGCTTGTGGTCAGACTGTGGCACAATGACACAGTGTGCGAGGGCACGACAGGAGTCACAGCAGCAGTTGAAGGTCAGAGAGTGGCAAATGAACATTCTGCAGGTGGCAAAATAGTATTAGGCCACAGAGCGTCACAATGAATGAGAGCGGAGGTCACGGCTGGCAGCAGCATGAGGTCAGGCAGTGGCAAATGAAAGAGAGTGGAGGTGATGACAAGGAGCACAGGCATGAGGTCAGAGTAGTGGCACAATGACATTCTGGAGGTGGCCAAACTGTACCAGGACGCCAGGAGTGGCACAATGACTCAGTTGTGGATGTCACGGCGGCAAACATGCAAACTAGCAGCAGCAGCATGAGCACCTAGGTGGCACAATGACAGAGTGTTGAGGTGGGTGGCGATACCAGTCCCTGGTTAAAGACGGTGGTAGGCTGATGGAGAAACTATCAGCAGAATTGTGTGCATCAGGCGGGGTGGCGGCATCAGCAATAGTGGCTGAGGCAGGTAGTTTGTTAGTTTGAACCCAGACTGACGCCTAGGCATTGGTGTGTGGAATCCTGGCCGATCCACGCCTGATTCATCTTGACAAAGGTCAGTCGTTCAACTTTTCCGTGGGACAGGAGGGTTCTACTTGGTGTAACGATGGGCCCCCGCAGCACTGAACACCCGCTCTGTTGCACACTACGGGCGGGCAGCAGTAGCTTCTCCACTGCCAAATAATCGGCATAGTTGCACGGGCCACACATCCAGTTTGCTGGCCCCCTGAAGCCAGCGATCTTATATCTGGAGGGTGGCAGAGTGCTGGGTCCAAGTTGGGCCTCAACCTGTTGGTTCAGGGGGATGGCTCCATGTCATGCTGTTGCTGCGCTGGTGACTGCCCTCCTCACTTGGCGGGTGAGAAGGAAGCTGTCTCATTAGTGACTCCAGACTTTAGGGTTACTGCTGATGGAGCTGGTTACTGCTCTACCCCCCACCTTCCCCCAGCAGCGCGGCAGTAGTACAGTGAGCGAGAGGAACCCCCGGTCAGACTGTCTAGAGGAGGGTACGATGCCGCTCCATGAGGCTTGCGGCCAACTGATTACGGAGGTTTTCCCTATAGTATGTGAGTTGTCTTCCATCTCAATTATGCTGGGAAAAAGGCTACCATTTTGGGACCAAGGTAGCCGATGGGTCCATAGGGTGGAGAGGCCCAGAGTATTCCCTATGCCGGATGCTGACTTTTCGGCTGTCACTTGCACAGGCAAATAAGCATGCTGCGGGACATCTGCACTGTGACTCCGAGGGGCTCCCTGCCTCCATTTACACTGTTGACTGCACACGGTGCTTGGGAGTCATCAGCCTCGTCTTCCTCATCTCCATCCACCTCCTCCAGCTGCTCCTGCTCCTCCTCTCTTGTCACCTGGGTAGAAAATCCACTCATTTCACCAGACATGCTTCTGCTCCAATGTCCTCCTCCTCCTCCTCCCCTCCATATCAGTCCCCCACGGACTCATGTGGCCACGAGATGTAGTCGCCACATCTCCAGTCCCCTGCCCAGATTTTTCAGCATCTGTTCCAGGACATGAAGCAGTGGAATGACGTTATTTCATCCCGTAGTCCTGGCGGACTGACAAATAACGTGGCCTCTCGAATGGCCTCAACAAACGGAGGTGTCACGCATGAGCTGCCACTGGCTGACATCAAAGTTACACAGGGGAGTACTTCTGTCTGCCTGGATCATCAAAAAATCGTTAATGGCCTTTCTCTGTCATACAGTCGGTCCAACATGTGCAGGCTGGAATTCCAGCGGGTGGAAACATCGCATATCAGAGCGTGTTGGGGGAGGCCGTTCTGCCGACTGCAACTCGAGGAGGGGTGTTCCTGGCTTTGTACGAATGGATAAAGTGCATGCACAGTTTCCTGGCCATTTTCAGAATGTTCTGAAGATCGGTGGAAGACTTCAGGAACCTTTTTACAACCAGATTGAACACGTGCGCCATGCAGGGCGCATGGACCATCCCTCCTCGGTGCAGCGCGGACACCATGTTCCTCCCATTGTCCGTCACATGGTTCCGATTTGCAGTTGGCGCGGAGAAAGCCACACATCGATTTCTTGCTGCATGACGCGGAGCAGTTCCTCCCCTGTGTGACTTCGTTCGCCGAGGCAAGCTAGGTGTAGAACTGCGTGACACCGCTGTGCCCTACACATGTGGTATGATGGAGCAGTACTTGTGGAGGCTGAGATGGTGGTGGTGGTGGGGAGGGGGGGGAATTGGCGCAGGAACAGCAGTTTGACAAACGTGGGGGAAAAAGCGGCGTTTGTAAAGTTGTTGGTGTGCCTGGGCAGGAAGCCATTCCCCCCAGTGGGCCTTTAAAAGGAAATGTACTGCCCTCTGACCTTTAGTTACAGCCCCAGATCCGCGCTGCCGTGTACCTTGGAAAAAACCGTAAGCTAAAGGGAAATGACCACTTTTGTTCTACTATTTATGAAGTGTGGTTTCTCCCTTTTTTGGGAAAAAGAAATTACGGTTTGGGAAAAATTCCTCTCGGCCGGCCAAAAGCCTTTAGTTCTTGAATGGTGCAGAGTCCCCATTTGGAAAGGGAGGGACTCAGTACCAACAAATTGGACAGGGAACGGTCAGCTGCTGAACCCTTTGGATGGTTGGAGCTCTGTTGTCTCTTTACACGCCTCTCTGAAGATGCTGGCGCAAAGAGTAGCGAGGGCAGGAGCTTTTTGGGCCGGGAGAAAAGGTGTCAAGAGAAACAGGCCTTTTGCAGGGTGGTGGACCTTGGACTGGCTGAAATGGCATGGTGCCCCCTGGCCGCTGTGCGTGCAGCGGGGAGGAGGACCACCCCCCCAAATTTAGCCACGTTTCTCCAGGCCACGGATGGTGACGCTGCATGTTTGGCAGGGCCCCTTGGCCAAAGTTAGCCCCTGGGGCCCCGCTTCACTTTCTGCCCCCAGTTTACTTTTTCCCCTATTGGGGTCCCCCCGGTGTCTTAGAAAGAACTGCCCCACCCCGAGTAGTGATTTTACCGCCAACGCTGCACTGGGTGCTAATTCCCCGCTGGCCTCGCTGACCCTGTCCTTTTTTTTTGGCCTTTTCGAAGCGGTTTTTTTACCCCCCGGGCCGCTTGGGTCCCGAAATACCTTGTGTACCCTGCTTTTCTCAGGGCCCAAAAAACCCCTTTCTGGGTGCCCCTCCTGACGCGCAACGACGCCCTTTCTCCTGGTGATGAAGTTTTTTAAAGGTCCCCGTGGCGGTTTGGGTACATCTATCTATTGTGTTTATCGTCACTACTGTCCCCATAAACCGGTCTTGGTTTTAACGAGGGTGACCTCTCACCCAAATTTTTCCTGTCTCCCATTTTTGCCCCCAT
>JAODAL010035800.1:0-42508 GCA_025379985.1 Phyllomedusa bahiana
GCCCCTGGACCTCATGTGCTCTGTGGCTGCTGCCCGTGCCCTAAAAACTGTGTCATTGTCCCACTCTGGGCCTACCTTTTTTTGCCCCTCCAGAATGTCATTGTGCCACTGTTGACCTCATGTGCTATGTGGTGTGCCGAACCACATACTGGGCATTGTGCCACTTGTGGTCACTCCTGTTTTGCCACCTCCAGTATCATTGTGCACTTTTTGCCCTCATGCTGCTGTGGCTACCGCATCCCCCCACCTCTGTCACTGTTTTTTGTCACCTAACCCTCAGCTTTTTTTTTTCCCAGCGTCGTCCCATGACTTTATAGGCTACATTCCCCCCTTAAATTTTTTTTGGTCAGTTTTGCCCTTTTAAAGGGCCCAGGGAATTTTAGAGTTAAGCGATTCTAAAGCGGCGGCAGTCATCTGGTGTCAATTAAAACACAAATTGTATGAAGCCCAAAACCAAGCTCCCCTGATATTTAAGCTTCGTTCAAAACACCCTGCGGCTTGTGCAGCCTGGATATAGCTTTTTTTTTCCCTGATTCATCCAAATAATTCGGAACGAAGTTATTTTTTCCCGAAAAATTTCGGCAAAAGTGAACGAACCGAATTTCGGGAAACTCGCCCATCTCTAATCTTATCAAATAGTCAGCATGAGTGTTTCTGGCTGGTTCTCAAGACCTGTCCTCTTGGCCATAAGCCTGCCACTCTACAAGATGAAAAAGTTGTCTGCCACACAACTTCAAATCAAGGGTTTCTTGACCAAATACTCAGGCTGACCATGAACAGGTGACGGCAATGGAAGGTCCCAGGAATTCTCATGCTTCTGGTCAAATTGATCATTGGATTAATCTGTTTTATAATTTTAAAGGGACCAATAAACCTAGGACCAAATTTGGTGCACAGTTGTCTTAAGTTGATTTTTTTGGTCTTTAATCATGCATAATCACCCACCTTAAATTTTTGTGGCCTACAGTGGAAACCAGCCTTACACTTGGCAGAGAGCGCAGCATAGCCAAAAGCCCTATAAACCTTAACTATATTTGCTTTAGGACCCTGACTTTCTATGTAAACAGTTGAATTTTAAAATTGACCCAGGGGGGAAAAATAATCTCTTTAGGTTGGAACCCCTGTTACAAAAAAGGGGGAAAAAATTTGTAGAAGCGAGACTAGTTTTCTTAAGTAAATTTGCCCCTCAAAAACTTACATAATTTATCATTTGGTTTCCCAAATAAAAACAGAAAAGGTTTGTTCAAATTTTATTTTACCCACTCATCGAGCATAAGACAAATGATAAGCAGTGGAAATCCAAGTTTGCCGAAATGGCACGAAAATTCTCCAAAAACCCCTTTCCTAAACAATGAACCCCTGTCAGACATTATTTTCAGGTATTTCTTGAAGTTTCACCACATGCTGTACAAAATAGAGTAGTTAGAATCTCTTGGTATACAGGCAAAGTGCAGACAAAAGTATAAAATGTGCCATCTTACCGAATCTATACATAACTACCCAAATGGTATATCAGCCATCTGACTTGGTTAATAATAAAGCCTGTGGATATGTTTGTCCATGGACTTTTTAGGGTGGGTAAAGGCATTTAATAAAAAAATATCCCCCCCGGTTTTTACAGGGGGTTTTTCATGCAAACCAATTCTGTAACAGGGGCCCCTTGTGACCTTTGAAACCGGATCTGGGGGCGAAAACCGTCTTCCTGGGGCTCTGGAGGTGAGTAAAAACCCGGGCCCCAAACGTCGGCTGCGGCGCCACATCTGCCTCAACTCTTTGTCTTCGTCATTTCCCCTTTAAAGGATGGGTTTTAGGGTTTTTAAGGGCCTATTGAGAAAGCGTTTCCTGTATTTTTGGGTAAGAATGTGGTAGTGGACCCGTGGACCACCGCAAGCGATGGTTTTAAGCCTTTACCGGGGGGCCGGAATCTAAGAAAGAACCCGGGTTTTTCCCAGGGGCCCCCCGCCAAAGCGGGAGGGGGAATTGCTGCGGCGGAGAATTTAACAGGTCGCCCCAGGGCCCGGGGAACTTGCTTGGGGGGTGGGCACCCAAGGCGTGATAGTCCCAGAATCGCGGGACGTAGGCAAAGTGGGGGGAAGGGGCAAGAGGTCAAGGAAAGGGGCGGGAAAACGGTTCGTGGTAAAGGGAAAACAGGAGGAAAAAAGGTTGGGTTTACACGGAAGCCCGGGGCCAATGAGGCAGAAGAAGCTTTTTTCTAAAGGCGTAGGCATTTAAAGTTCCGGAAAAGGGGTGCCCCGGGGAAGAAAGGATTTTTAAATAGGGTCCCCTGCTACCCTTTTAACCCCAAAAGGGGGCGTACTGGCCCTTTAAATCCCCGGGCCCGGGGCGCGCGGGCCAAAGGCGTGGGCTTTGGGGAAAAACGGCCCCGGCCAGGGGAAAGGACGAAAAGGACGTGGGGAGCGCAGAGGGGGTAAGGGGGGGAAAAGGGGGGGAAAAACCCGGGCCCGCCGGGGCCGGCAGGGGGCCCCCGGGGGCCCCGAGGGGGTTGGCGGGAAACGAGTGCGCCCGCAGGGGGGGAGCGGGGGGGTGGGGACCACTCGTGCCCAATTATTACTGGGTTATCCGTTTTTTTCCCCATCTTCTTGCTATCACCCTAAACCCAAAAATTTCTTTGCTGCCTTTTCCGGGCCCTTCCCGGCATGACCTGGAGTTTCCCTTCACTTTCGGGACTCGCGGCCCCTTTGGCCGCCTTCTCAACCCAAGTCAGGGCCGGGGGTATTTGACGGGTAGGGAAAACCACCACAGAAGCCCTCAAACTGTTTTGCAGTGGGCGGGTGGCGAACACGGGTAACCCTTAGATTCCCTCCCGGGCCAGGCTTATCCACCGCTTATGGTGGCCCAGAAATCAATGCTCCTGCCGTTTACAAATCTCAAAATCAACCTCATGTAGGCAACCAGATAAAATCGGGAAAGAATCTTATAATGTTTGGGGACTTTTTTAATTTTCTGTTCATCTTACCCTCATGACACCCTGCTAGATTTTAGAACCTGTCCAGAAGGAAATGATGAAGGCGCATCTAGCCTGCCTGTGGTTGAGTCTCATAGCACATTCTATATACAACTGATTCTTAGGGCCCAAGTTTGACCCCCAACGGGGAAATTTTTCCCTTCCTCCAAAAAAATGTCTCCACTCCTCAAAAGCCTATCTTTGCCAACAGTTCATGATAACCTATGTCATAATTTAAGGGGGAAAACTTCCAGGGAAAAAAAGCACAAGGATCTAACTTATGGTCCTCAGGGTTCTTTTGCAAAAAAAATGGATCCTGTTCCAGTCTCTAAAGTTTTTAAAACCTCAACAAAAAAAATGTTTTTTCCAAATTCGGATGTTTCATTTACAAGCCAAAAGGGGGAAAAAAAACCCCTTAAAGGGGTTGTCTCGCTAAAAATTAAATTGGGGGTTTAATTTTAAAAGTTTTTAAAAAAAAAGCATTTTTGCAATTTTATGTTCTTTCCCTAAATTTTTGGTTATCCCGCCCCTCAAATCATTTTGTACCAAACCTGTTGATTTTTTCTCACTGGCTGCCAGGCTGGTGGGTAATAGTTTTCTAAATACAGGTAGGTGATGCTTCTGAGGGGAGGGGGGGGGCCCTTCTTTCACTGTGTGTAGCGGGGCTGATTGGTTTAAACCCCTTTGGGGTTGTGCCTGCTCCCTCCGCTCTTTTAAAAGATAAGGGAGGCGAGGTGAGGGCTGATCTGGGTCAGTACGATGTGATAGCATTTTAAAGGTGTTAATTTTAATCAGATGTGTCTGGGGAGCTTTGATTTATACTAATAAAACGGGAGGGGGGGGGGGGGGGCCATGTGGAAGGTTCTTTTCCCCCTCCCTGCTCTGTTTGCATTAGGGGCCCACATGTGATTATATTTAAAAACACTTCCAGCTGCCCTATGTCTGTTTGAGGGGGAGGACAGTTTTTGGGTTTTTGTTGTTGCTAAAGTTGTCCGTGGAGATTTGTATGTTAAGCAGGGGGTTTGGGAAAACAATTCCCAATCCCCCTGCTTGCAAATTGTGCATACACAGTTTCCCACAACCTCTCCAAAATTTTGATCGGGCCCCTCCCCCTGTCTCCTGACTCTGGGGAAAGGGGGGGGGGGGGGGGGAACGGGGCTAAAGCCCAGCAGCACATTTGCAGCTGATCCAGCAGTAAAGCAGCAGCCCCTGGGGCAGGCCCACACAGGCTTAACTCTGCAGAAAACCCCCCTTTCCCCCCCCCTTTCCCCTCCCTGTATAGAAGTTTTTGGCAGGAGAGCTGTCTTTTGGGGCTGGGGAAAAGATGGGGGAAGGGGGGGGGAGAAAGAGGCAGTTATTTATAATTTTTTAGCCCAAAAAATTAAAACTCTAAACTTCAAACTGACTTTTCCCACCCTTGGGAAAAAGGAAATTCATTTCTCCCCAAACTTATGAAATAATTTAAAAATAAAAAAACCACAAAAGGTTTAGATATTTAAGGGCCCTTTTTTAAATATGTCTTTTGCACAAAGAATTTATGTTTGCCCCAAAAAAAGCGGCCCCCTTTTTGGGGAAAATTTTGGTTTTAACTTTTTAGGCCAAAAATTGGGAAAGCATTATTTAGGGGAAAGCTTTGTTTTAAAAATTTTGCATAGGTGGGACCCCTATGCATCTATTTTGCTTTTAGCATCTTTAAAAAATTTAAATTTTATATGGCTCGGGATATTGTTTTTTTTTTTAAAAACTTTCCTCTCTAAGTTTTTCAAATTTTAACAGAGGCGGACTTTTTTTTCATGTAAGTTTTTCATAAAATGTTACATTTGGTTTTTTTTTCTTTAAAAAAAATAAATCAAAAAAATTATCCTTTTTGGGTTTCCGATGCCTATACTGGGGTTTTTTTTTTTGTTACTGGGGCCTTTTTTCTTTTAAAGCATGGCATAAAGTACTTTTTGGTTCTTTTTTTATATTTGTTAGGAAGGGGAAAAATTTTTGTCTTTCCCAGTAAGTGAAAAAAGCAATTGAAAGGGGGGGAAATAAAAATTCAGCTATAGCCGAAATATAAAGGGCTTTTTTAAATTTTTACTTTTAATCACATCTAATGTCCCTTTAAAAAAAAATTTAAATTTTTTGGATTAGGAAAAAAAAAATTAATAGAAAAAACCCCCTATGTGAAATTTATTTTACCAGCTATGTGTTTATTACAAATTTTAAAAAATTGATAAAAAAGGGGAAAATATAAAAAGATTGGACAGGCTAGCTTTTTTCTTGATTAAAGGGGTTTTCTCACCACAATGATTAGCTTTAAACATGTAGACAAAAGTAAATTTTAAAAAAAATTGAAAATACATTGAAATTTTTTTTTTTTTTTTTTTTTGTTGCAAGAAAAAAGGAGATCTTATTTTTTTGTTTTGTTTCAAAAGGTTTTTGAAAAGTTAAGTTCTAGTAGAAACTTTCCAAATTTTTAAAACTCAAACCCTAAACCCCAAAACATTTTCCCGTTTTGTTCGGGGGTAATTTCCCTAGTTTGGTTTTTAGTTCAAAAAGCCTTTTTTCATTTTCAGCGCTTTCTGTATTTTTTGGCAGCTATTAAATGCCCTTTATACACTTTTGGGGGGCCATCCAATCAGTGAAAGAGCCCCAGAGAGGGGGGCAAAAAACGTCATCGCTAAAGGTACAGAGCTTTCTTTGGTTTTTAAAAAATTCACAGGGAACCTTTTTTATTATTTCATTTGTATCCCCCTTTGAATGCCATTTTAGCTCACTCTCTGTACTTTTAACTGCCCTGCTTTTATTTAAAGATAGCTTTTTACTTTTCCATAGAAAGAATAATTGGGGTTTTTTGGGTATTGCTGGCTGCAAACTTTCCCCCCACCCAGAAGCTGTTATTTGGCGACCCTTTGCAGGGGTCACGCCTAACTCCAAAATACCCTGGAATATTTTATACAGCGGCCATACTTAGTTTCCCAAAAAATTCTGTTTTTGCGTTTTGGGGGGTTTCCCGCAATTTTTATAACCAAAACCATCTCCCAAAAACTCCCTTTTTGGGCAAAAGGGGCTTTTGGGGGCCCCCCCAAAGGGGGCAGGGTCCAAAAAGCAGTCCTATGCTGCACCTCCAAAAGCAAACCCCCCCCTTTTCATCTTTCCTCTTTTTTTCAAACTTTGCCATTGGAAAAGGGAAAAAAGTATTTTAGCCCCTAATTTTTTTTGTTTTTTGTGAGAAAAATTTTCTTTTTCTAAGGTTTTTCCACGGGATCCAGATTTATGTTTTTGGATGGCAAATTTTCTCACGGGATAGGTTTTAAAAAAATTAAAACCCGAAAATTTTCCTATTGACTTTAAAAGGGGGGTTTTTGGGTTTTAGTTCGAATTGAAAAATTGAAAAATGAACACACTAAAGTTTTTTAAGGGGTTTAATTTGAACTTGAAATTTTTACTGCCCCCTTTTCTCTACTTATATTTCCCTTTGTGTTAAACCCGCCTTTTTCTAGGTTACCGACCCCTCCCTCTCTGGAATTATTTCTCCAAAATACTCTGGTTTAAATCCATTGGGGGGCCACTTATGGGTATGTCTTATCATCGCTAGGGGGGCCCTTTTTTTTTATAGTAATGACATACTTTAACCCTTTTGTAGCCTTCTGCCTTACTCAAACTTACCAACTTTTAAAAAGTGCCCTTCGGGGAGATTAAAGGGGTTTTGCCAAAAGTTTTCCAAATCCATTTGGACCGCATTTTTTTATTACCACAACCCTTTTACTTTTAAACCACCCCCATGCAAAACAAAGTGTAATGGCTTTGGAGGAAGGGGGTTGTTTTTATTAGCTTTCCTTAAAAAGTCTATTTGGGTTTCCCGGGAGCTGGGAGATTGCTGTCAAAAAAGGGGCCTGGGGTCTAAAAATATTACCCCTGCTACACATTTTACCCTAAAATAGGACCAAAATATTGGTAGATAGCAGTTGTACACAGGTGGGGTGTGCGAAAGTTTTAAAGGGGTTACAGTGCAGTTTCTTTCCGTGACTCACTTTTTTACGTCTTTTGAAAAAAAGTCTTTACTTTCCCCCTTTTCTTCTCCATCCAGTTAAGACTGCCATGATGACGTTTTTCCCTGCCGTGACTAGTCCCCGCAGGGTTTTTCCACCAGAACCCCGAAACTCCTAAATTTTCCTTTTCTCCCTACCTGTACCCCCCTCGTTTCAAGTTTGACATTTTGGGTGTAGGTGGGGTATTTAGGGGTTATGGGGGTTAGATATGAGGAGTTATGAAGTGACTGATGGGGGTTGGGTTTTTTTTCTTGGCCTTTTCCAAAATAAAAAATGGTGGGGGAAAGGGTTTAGAGAGGGGGGTTCAGGTAAAAGAAATTTCATCACAATCCCTTCCCGGGAGGGGAGGCAGGGATGAAAGCCAGGCATGACCTTTAGGGGGGGGCCCCCTTTGGGCGTAGTTTAGTACTTCTTAAGCTTTTTGTTGTTTTCTTTTTTTTATTTAGGTTTCGTATTGGGGGCTTTTGGGGGGTCTAAATTGGGCTATGTTGGACCCAAAGTTGGTTTTATTTTTTTTTTTTTTGCCTCCTCAAAACTGATGCTAACCCTGTGTCACTATTATTTTCATTTAAAAAAATTTTTTTTTTTTTCAACCAGAGGGGAATGGTAAAGCCCAAATTTCCTTTAAATTTAGACCTTGATGTTTGAAGTGATGGTTTGATTCTTTGGGGAAAGCTGTGGGTGGTTTTTTAGGGTGGGAAAGAAACCAAATGGGCCCTGGGGTTTTTTCAATTTTCAGCTAGCTGCGGCTGATTTTTTCCTTTTATTTTCAAGTCTGATCTTCTCTACAATTTTGTGCATATGTTAATGATAGTAGCAGCTCCTTCTATATGTTTCATTTATATAATTGTCATATTTACATTTAGGGAGACATGTATGATTGGGTTTTTCACCCTTTTCTGGCATAAAATTTTGGGCCCAAAATGACCGTCTTCGATGTTTTAATTGGGCCCATTGGGTTTTTGTTAGGGGGGTTTGTTCCCAAAAACCCCCACACTTTTAATGGCCTAACTGAGGGGGCCCTTTTTTTGGGGGCGTTTCGGGTTTCGTTTTTCGCACCACCAAAATAATATTAGCCCCAAAAAAATGTAAAATTTTAAAGTGGGGTTTGCAAAAAATAGGCGGGATTACTACTTGAAAGGAAAAATATTTTTCAATTTGGTTTGCCTGAGCTGGGGTAGTCGAAAGGGGGGAGCTGGTTTGCCAAATTTGGGCAAAAAATTTTCCCTTATTTTTCAATTTACACTGGTACAATAATAAAAAGTTAAATTTTTGATAATTATCAAAATATTTTTAAAAATTTTTTATTTAAATGTAATAAAAAAAAGTTATTGTATAAAATTTTATTAAAAAATTTTTTAATTCCCCAAAAAAATAAAAAAAATCTCCCAAAAAAATGTATTTTTTTAAAAATTTTAAAAGGGAAACTAAAATAGTCTTACCTTTTAAAAAAACCCAATGTTTTTGTTGTTCAGAAATTTTTCCAAATTTTTAAAATTTTTTCCCATTTTTCATTTATTTTTGTGTCTACCCTTTACCTTACATCAGCCAAAAAGCCCGTACTACAGGGCTTGCTGGGGCCCGTGGTCCAACAAGCAGATCCAGTAACCTTGTTTCTACTCCTTTTACAAAGCTTTCTAAGGGCTTTTCTTTTCCCTTTTTTCTGTTTGGTGCATTACTAATTTCGCCCAAGTTTTGTAATGCGCCCAAAACAAAAAAGGTGGGCAAAGTTTGAACTTTTGAAATCCATTTATAATCAACAAAAAAAACCCCTTTCAAAACATTCAGGTAATTTAATTAAAAAAGGGGGACTCGACAATTTACTTTGAAGGTTCCCTTTTTTTTCCCTTTATAAAAATCTCCTAGGTGTTCCTTTTAAATTTTTTTAGGGCTGGCGGGGTCTTTAGCCCGCGGGGGGCAAAAGTCTGCAGCAGCTGATTTGCGACCCCACCCGGATAGACAGTCTGCTGGTAACTCTGTGAGTGACAGAGGCCCAGCCACTCTTGACAGGGGGCGTGTTGCACCAGCCAATGGGAGGACCTGGAGGCCGCTCCAATCAGCTGCTGGAGCGGTGTCCGAGAATCGCATTTAAACTCCCTGCAGGCTGAGTGCAGTGCCTGTGATATTCTCCTGGCTGTGATATTTTCTCAGAAACGGTCGGAGATACTACCCCCTCATAGAACTTACGACTGTGCCATTGACCTGTTGCCTGGTGTGAAATTTCCTAAAGGGAGGATATATAATCTCTCAGGTCCTGAGAGACTAGACATGAAGCAATATATTGCAGAAAGCCTTCAGAAACGGCATATCTGTGTCTCCTATGGGCGCAGGGTTTTCTTTGTAGGAAAGAAGGATACAGGCCTCCAGGCCTTCTTCCATGCATAGACTACCGCAAACTAAATAAGATAACGGTAAAAAAATCAATACCCTTTACCTCTGATTCCAGATCTGTTCAATCAGATCCAGGGAGCAAAATGGTTTTCCAAACTGAACCTGAGAGGTGCCTATAACTTCATCCGTATCCAAGAAGGGGATGAGTGGAAACCGGTTAACCTCTGAGGGTCATTGAATATCTGGTTATGCGTTTGGGTGTGTAATGATCCGCCGTCTCCAGAAGTTTCATTTTATATTATATTTTATTAAGGCCATTGATTCAGGGCGCTGTAATTCGAGGGGTTACATCACACTAAGTCAACAAGTACATGATAATTATGATGACAATTGCCGACAGAGGGGAGGACCCTACCGCAGGTTCATCTAAGGAGAACATGGTTTATGATGTTTTCCGGGAACTCATTGGATGTTGTATGGTTGTTTACCTGGATGACATTCTAATCTACCTTGAAGATTGGTCGTCACATGTTAAACACGTATGACAGGTATTGCAAATTTTAAAGGATAATAGTTTGTTTGTCAAGCTGGAAAAATGTGTTTTCGGAGTGCAGGAGGTTACCTTCTTTGGGTATATCCTGACTCCTAACTAATTTCGTATGGATGTACCTGTAAAAGGGTTTGCTAATTATTATCGTAAATGTATTCATAATTTTTCTGTCTTACTTCGGCCGTTCACTGACATGACTAAGAAGGGGGTGAAGTTCAATAATTGGCAACCTGATGCCGTTGAGGCATTAGAGAAACTTAAGCAGTGTTTTGTATCAGCCCACGTTGATTCAAGCAGATTATAGTAAACACTTTGTCGTCGAGGTTGATGTTTCCGAGTATGGTGCAAGGCCGGTCTTGTCTCAGGGAACTGCTACTATGACTAACTAAATTTTTTCTCGGCTGAAAGGAATTATGACGTGGGGAATCGGGAGTTGTTGGCTCTTAAGTGGGCCTTCAAGGAAAGGCGCCACTTCCTCGAAGGTGCCAGCATCAAGTACGGTCCCTACAGTCATAAAATCTCCCTTTTAGAGAATGCGAAAAGTTGAACCCCGTCGGCACGGACATTATTTTTTACACCTTTACTTTGTTGTTACTTACCGACCAGGTTCTAAGAATGTTAAAGTGACGCGCTTCTAGAAGCCTGTCCACATGCTTCCCAGAAGGATCGGTACCTATATTGCCAAGGAGACGTGTCAGCCATTTCCCCTGATTTGGCCACTGAGATAAGACCACAATATGACACCTGACAATTGTCCTGTTTCGAAGGTTTTGTCCCCACTCAGTTTCGGCTAGTTATTGGACAATTTCATGATTCGTTTATTGAACACCTGGTATGGCACAAAAAGGCTGGTTCTCGATCTACTGGTGCCTTTGTTGTTCGTGTGTTGAGCCTGTGGATCTTGTAAGTCTTGCACGGGCAAGTCCCAGAATCGTCTCCTAAAACTTTGCCCTCTACTGTACTGTGTTACAGACCTGGTTTGGACCACTGAGCCCCGAGCGAGGCGTAAGCCACACCAGGGAACGGAGTCAAGTGGACCCGTTTCACCAGAGCCACGCAAAGCGGGATGACTTGCTGCGGCGGATTCCACCAGTCGCTACCCTAGTGACTTGTTCGATGGTCCAGGAATAGGCAGTACGAATCGGGGCAACTCGTAGTCAGGGCGGGCAGTCGGGGCAGGCAGCAATAAGGTTTTGTCGGAAACGTATGCCGGGGACTGGTACACAGTTTAGACACCCGGAACGTAGATAAGTGGCTTCATCATAGAAACTCACTTTTATGGAATCGGCGAGGGCCACGTAAAGGTTGGAGCGAATATATAGGACAGTGGGCTTAGGTGTTTGAATTATGGGCGCGCTGGCCTTTAAATTTCCGAGATGCCGGCGCGCGAGTGCCCAAGGAGCCGGGTCGCGAGGGCACCGTCCGCGGCACTACAGTACCGGTAGCGCTGGTCAGTTGAGAGTGGAAAGCTTCTGGTGAGGGGAAGCACCTGGGTACGCGGCGTTGTCCTCGGTCCGGTGCCGGCCCTGTGTAAACTGGGCAGGAGTCGCCTGCAGTACCGACCACGGGCTACAACGCCACTCGTGACACCTGAACATCCATGGAACCACATCTCCATGGATTTTATGACTGACCTCCCTATCTCGGAGGGCAAATCCGTTATTTAGCTGGTAGTGGACTGTTTCAGTAAAATGTGCCATCTTGTTCCTTTAAAGGGGTTACCGTCATCCAAAAAACTTGCTGAACTTTTTATTAAACATATTGTCAAACTGCATGGTTTACCGGAAAATATTGTTTCAGACCGAGGGACTCAATTCATTTCTCAATTTTGTAGAGCCCTTTGCAAGGCTCGGGGTATTGACCTGTCCTTCTCCTCTGCCTTCCACCCAGACACTAATGGGCAGACTGAGAAGGTAAACCTAATGGTTACACAGAAACTCCGTTGTTATGTATCTGATCAGCAGGTAGATTGGGTAAAATACTTACCTTTGGTCGAATTTGCCATTAACAATCTGGACAGTAGCTCGTCTGCCACCTCACCATTTTATTGCAACTACGGTTTTCACTCAAGAAATGCGTCATTTTCCAATGCTACGTCTAATCTTGGTGGAGTGGATGTTATCTTGAAAGATCTGTGCACAGTCTGGGCTCAAGTTCAGAAGAACTTGGTTCATACCCAGAACATCCAGAAGAAAAGTTGCGATAGACGGCGTCTTTGTTCTGGAGGGTTTTCTGTGGGGGAGAAAGTATGGTTATCCACCCGAAATCTATGATTAAAAGTCCCTTCCGGGAAACTCGCGGCGCTATTTGTAGGTCCATATGTGGTTCTAGAAGTGATTAATCCAGTGGCATATCGGCTGAAATTACCCTCTTGTCTCCCGATACACATGTATTTCATTGCTCACTTCTCAAGAGTTATATTCAGCCAGTGACTCCACCGTCTAGACCCCCTCCTCCTGTTGGTATTGAGGGGGAGTTAGAATAAGAAGTCGCCCGAATCTTGGATTCCCGTAAGGTCCAAAAGTCACTTCAGTACCTGGTCCATTGGAAGGGTTATGGTCCTGAGGAGAGATCGTGGGTTCCGGCTAAATCCATCCATGCCGATCACCTGGTAAAGGAGTTCCACGAGTCTCACCCAGGCAAACCTAGACCAGGGAAGGGTCCAGTGGCTCCTCCTAAAAGGGAGGCTACTGTCAGGGCTAGGCGGCGCTCAGCCTGCAGGGTGCAACAGTCTGCAGCAGCTGATTTGCGACCCCACCCGGACAGACAGTCTGTTGGCAACTCTGTGAGTGACAGAGGAACAGCCACTCTGGAGTCCGCTCCAATCAGCTGTTGGGGCGGTGTCCGGGAGTCACATTTAAACTCTCTGCAGGCTGAGTGCAGCGCCTGTGATATTCTCCTGGCTGCCTTCAATACCTTTGCTTATCGTTTGTTGTTTGCTTATCCGTGTACCAGACCCCGGCTTGTTTCCCTGACCCTGTCTTGCACTCCGATATTGTACCTCTCTCCCGTTCGTGTTTGACCTTGGCTTGTTTACGTTTTCTCTTTGGTTCTGATTTGTGGCTTGGTGTTCCTGATTTGGTATTGACCCGGAATGTCTGACCTTTCTTTCTCCTGACGGCTCAAGCACTCTAGCAGTGCAGGGACTGTCGCCCAGTTGGCGTCTTCCGCCTAGGGCAGCATGTCGTGTAGGCAGGGACAGTGGGCTGGGTTCCAGTCAGGGCTCACTGCACCTCCCTTGAAGTGACAGGTACATCACTAGAATTACATCCTATTTGTGACTTGAACCACTCACTATATCATACTATTTTAGAATATTTACAATTCAGAGTTGAATTTGATACAGCTTAACTAAGCTGCTAAAAACAGCTTTTTAAGTGTTTAAACATAGTGGGGCATACTCATCATCCTTGCAACTGTAAAATTATTACAGGTACATTTTTTCCCATTAAAGTGGCCACATTCAATGCCTCTGATAACCAAAATCATTGCATAAACAAGGAAAATTGCTGACAGTCCCTGCAAATACGTGCCATTTGAACGTGATACATAGCTACTCACGATACACATTCACACCTCAAAGCACTGCATAACTATATATTTTACAAACATATTTTACATACAATCAGCAAATCTATATAAAGTCCATACACACACTCAGCACACCTGCATAGATTCAATGCACAAACTCAGCACACCTGCATGAAGTCCATACACACATTTAACATACCAGCATGGAGTCCATAAACACACTTGGCACATCTGCATTGAGTCAATAGACAGACTGTACACTACGTGGAAATCCCTAAAGAAGCATTTATGCTATCTATCATACATGAAAAAACTTTGAGACTCTCGGTTCACATATTTTGATCAAAAGATGTTTAAGCTGCCCACAACTTTCAACGTGATCTCAAAATCGGGCAGTCCTATCCTATCTTTACCTCTCAATCGAGCCAATCAGGCCTCTCGCTGGGTCAACCGACCTCCATTATTCAGAGAGAAAAAATAAAAACACCCAACCTGCAAGCTGCCCTTCTTATGACAGCCTGTGAGAGTGGGCGGGGACAGAAACCCAAAATGGAAGCACCCCTTCCTTCCCATATAGGTTAAAATCAATGTACACCAAGTATAACGTATGTTTCTACACACAAAAACATTTCTGAAAAAAACGTATGCAAACCTGGGTGCCACTGGCAGGGCTGCGGCACACATGTAATTATACATGTACGCACACAGACCGCTGCCAGTGGCACATTTCTGCAAAAAGGGCAATACACTACGTGGAAATCCCTAAAGAAGCATTTATGCTATCTATCATACATGAAAAAACTTTGAGACTCTCGTTTCACATATTTTGATCAAAAGATGTTTAAGCTGCCCACGACTTTCAACGTGATCTCAAAATCGGGCAGTCCTATCCTATCTTTACCTCTCAGTCGAGCCCATCAGGCCTCTCGCTGGGTCAACCGACATGTGTGCCGCAGCCCTGCCAGTGGCACCCAGGTTTGCATACGTTTTTTCAGAAATGTTTTTGTGTGCAGAAACATACGTTATACTGGTGTACATTGATTTTAACCTATATGGGAAGGAAGGGGTGCTTCCATTTTGGGTTTCTGTCCCCGCCCACTCTCACAGGCTGTCATAAGAAGGGCAGCTTGCAGGTTGGGTGTTTTTATTTTTTCTCTCTGAATAATGGAGGTCGGTTGACCCAGCAAGAGGCCTGATTGGCTCGACTGAGAGGTAAAGATTGGATAGGACTGCCCGATTTTGAGATCACGTTGAAAGTCGTGGGCAGCTTAAACATCTTTTGATCAAAATATGTGAACCGAGAGTCTCAAATTTTTTTCAAATAGACAGACTGGACACATCTGCATAGAGTCCATACAAAAACTACATAAAGTCCATACCCACACACAGCACACCTGCATAGAGTCCATACACACAGAGCACACCTGCATAGAGTCCATATGCACACTGAGCACAGCCACATAGAGTCCATACACACAGCACACCCACATAGTGTCCATACACACACAGCACACCTGCATAGAGCCAATACCCACATACAGCACACCCACATAGAGTCCATACACACACAGCACATAAAAATAGAGTCCATAAACGCACTTAGCACACCTGCATAGAGCCTATACATATACTCTAATATAATTATTAGACAATTGCCAGAAGCAATATATACAATCCCTACTTCTTTTGTATATTGTAAACCTTCGCGGGCAGGGTCCTCTCTCCCTCTGTGCCAGTTGTTCATCATTTTTTGTTACCATTATACTTGTATGACATATATTTTGTCGGTAAACCCCTTTAAATGTAATTTTAAGAGTAATTTTTAATTACTACAATCAAAGATAATAACAGTCCTAAATAACTAAGTGAAAATATCATAAAATTAAAAGCACGGTAACTCATGCATATAAACTTAACTGTGGTACAGAGTATACATGGATCATACAACAAGCATAAGGAACTCATGCATATCATTTACCGATTCTGATGAGAGCATACAAATTAGTTTGAAATAATTCACCTGCATAGAGTCCAAACAGACACTCAGCACATCTGCAGAGGGCCCATACACACACTCAGCACATCTGCAGAGGGCCCATACACACACTCAGCACACATGCAGAGGGCCCATACACACACTCAGCACACCTGAATACTGCCCAGTCACACACTCTGCACACTTGCAAGGAGTCCTTTCACACAGCACACCTGCATAGAGTACATACACACACAGCATACCTGCACAGAGTCCATACATGCACGCAGCACATGTACATAGAGTCCATAAACAGACTTAGTACACCAAAAACCATAAGAATCCATAAACATACTCTAATATAACTATTAGACAATCGCCAGAAGCAATACATACCGTCCCTACTTCCTTTACACTATTTCAAAAGAGTAATATTTAATTATATCAATTAAATATAATTATAAAGTCCTAACTAACTAAGTGGAAAATAGTGTAAAATTAAAAGCATGGCAACTCATGGATATTATTTTAAGGTGGTATAGAGTATACGTATATCATACGGTAAGCATAAGGACCTCGTGTATCTGATCCACCGATACTGATTAGAGCATACAAATTAGTTTGAAATCATTTAAATGGTCTGCAAACCATACTGTGGCATATAAATGGTAAGAGTTTAGAATCCAGCTCTCTGCACACCTGCATACTGTTCATACACACACTCAGCAGACCTGCGTTCACTCTACACCTATATTCTGCACTCCAGTCCCATAAAGTGCATATACACCAAAACATGCACATCCTATCTGTATATAATGAATACTGAAACACAATATTAGCACATGTAAGGGGTGACAGAAGAGCCAGAAAATGAGCTGTACAATAGCATTGGGTGTGCAATGCAGCAGTGACCGGGTACCTTTGATCTACGTAGGATTTCTTGGAGCTTCCAACTTATAGATTTTTGCTCTACACAAAGTGAAATCTTTAGAAGGCAACAGGACAGACCAAGCAATTTGGTGATCGTCAGCATAGTCTCAGGCAAGGTGCTGGTCCATATTCAGGGGATGCATGACTAAAAGGGTTACTTGAAATCTAAACCTATTTTTGGAGATCCTGCATTATTATAAATCAGCTCCCAACCAACTGGCTGCTTTAGTTACAAAACTAAAATATGGGCGTTCTTCATTTTTATGCATTGTCTCCCACATCAAACAACTTTCTTGATCATGAGCCCCCTTAACTGGGGCCTGGTCATTTCTTCTGCAAAAAGATGAAACCTGAATGCATTAAGCGGATGGTTTTCACATGTTACAATCAATTACTGGGGACAGATGCAGTTCTGTAACTAATGAACACTTTAATGCAAGGGGGGTACTCATTAACACTCACACTTTTTTAACAGCCAATTTGAGCATCCAGAAGAAAGCATTAGAGACAGTTTTTTTTTTATTATTATTTTTTACTTAATTGTGCCCATCACATTTGATGGTGAAGGGCTGATACTTAGTCCTGCCGTGGATTAGTTGTGCATTTAAGACAGAGACATAACTAGAGAAGGCTGAGCCCCACAAATATTTACCAGTACTCTTGTTAATAGTCATGTATGTAACAGCAGAAGTATTGGATCCTCTGGATCACCGCAAGCGGTGGTATAAACCATGCTAGGGAGCGGAGTTTAAGCAGGTCCTGGTATTCACCAGAGCCTGCTGCAAGGCATGATGGGCTTGCTGCGGCGGAAATCTTACCAGGTCGATACTCCTGACGCCGAGGTGCAGCGAGGTACAGAATCGTGACACAAGCTCGTAGTTGTGGACAGGTAGGCAGGTCAGGGCAGGCAGCGAAGATTCGTAGTCAAGAAACACACTTCAGGAACGCTTTCTCTACGGCACAGGGCACTATATATCTGGTGGGGAATTACTGGGAGTGTCACCATTATATAGGGAAAGCGGCCGGCAATCAACAGATTATCGGCGCGTTGGCCCTTTAAATCTCAGAGATCCCTAGGGAGCGGGGACGCGCGCCCCAGCCAGCAGAGGGACGCGAGGAAGCGTGGCAGGGTAAGTAATTGCTAGAGGAACGAGTGCGCCCGCAGCCCGACATGCGGACCGCGACACCCCTCATCCTCTGTGCCGGGCAGACAGTGGGGGTATGAGTATGTATGCAGCCCGACATGCGGGCTGCGGGGCCACTTTTGACAATGTAGTTACAAGATAATACAAGGAGCAATTAGCTCTCCATATATGTCACCATCATGCTGCTAGCAAATAAATCCCACTATACCAAGACCAACATTACCAATAATGCTACTACATAAGGACTCGAATATACCACCAGAACATGACCACAAATTGGCACCACATAGTGACTAAATAATACTGTTACACTATTACTGAATAAAGAACCATATACAAAAAACAATATAAGCAATATTACAAATATACAGTGGCCATAGAGTGAAAGAAACCAGTTGTACACAAGCTCTGCAGACATATAAGCGAGTACAGTGCAGTTACATCCAGTGACTCATAGGTGATGATTTCTCTAATGAGTCCGCCAATTTCCCTTTTCTTATTCATCCTGTCCCGATTGCCATGATGACTTTTCCTATGCACCACTCGTCCTTGCAGAATTTGCACAAAAATATCTTCGAATCCTCAGTTTTACAGCATCTCCCTCATTGTCCCCCACCTCTGTAAAAATTTCCTATGGGTGGGAGAGCAGTCACAGGCTTAAAGCCACAGTCTCCTAGAGGGGTCAAGAGGAACAGAGGACTAACCCTCTGAAGATTGTGTTACGGCTATGGCCTGTACCCCTCAGAATCATATTACCAGGTAGGTAGGCAAGGCCCCAGGCAGGTTGGTAAATGGGCAAAGCCGCAAGTAGATAGGTAAACGCCCGTTAGATAGGTTAGTAGGCCCTAGGTAAGTTGATAGGCCCTTGATATGTAGGCATGTCGTAGGTAGGTAGGCATGTTTGCAAGCCTCAGGAAGGGAGGTTGGTATGCTCCAGGTAGGTTGCTAGGCCACAGTTTGGTAGGTTTTTAGGACCCAGGAAGGGAGATTGGTAGGCTAAACGCAGGTTGATAGACCCTAGAAAGGAAGGTTGGTAGGCCTCAGAAAAGTAGGTTGGTAAGCCCCAGGTAAGTTGGATGGCCCTAGGTAGGTTGGCAGGCCCCAGTCAGGTAGGTTTGTAGGACCCAGGAAGGGAGTTTGGTAGGCTCAAGGTAGGTTATTATTACCCAGAATGGAAGATTGTTAGGCCTCACGAAAGTAGACTGATAGGTGCCAGGTAAGTCCCTAGGTAGGTAGCTAAATAGACCCCTTGTAGGTAGGCAATAGGTAGGTAGTCCCAGGTAGGTAGTTAGGTCCCAGGTAGGGACCTACTATGCTGAATAGTGGGGCAGGGAGCATGTTGCTCTCTGCTCTGCTAAGGGCTTTAACTGTTTGCATGTCCGAAGGATGCACAGTTGATAAGACCGCACAATCTTGAGGATCGAGGACATTTGCCCTAGATCCCCAGGACCTCTGAATGCTTGTGACAAAGGGTCTGCTGGTGTTATGTGGCAGCGGGCCTAGTAGCAGACACGATGGTTGGTATGGTTGCAGTTCCACTACTGATCAAAGACCACTTTACAGTTTTAACTAATTGAATCAATGGTGGACAAGGTTGTACATTAAAGGCCCTGAACAGTTGTATGTGTAGTGGAGAATGAGGGTCATAGTGAAAATTAAAATGAGCTTCCCTATATGGTGCAGGCCTTTGCTTCCTAGTAAAGAATGTCCTAATACCTCTTTCCCTTTTTTAAGCTAATTACTCATCCCTTGTTTGCTAGCAATGTAGCTACTCTGGAGAGGGCTTCATCACAGGTTCTTGCCACCCAATAGAAAAAGGAATAGGCCCAACAAGGGCGAGACATCTTTAAATCAAGAGTCTTTTAGAATCTGTATTGTCTTCCTCTATCCTTATTGATGACTCTATTACCTGGAGTTTTCTCATTTAATGGATGATGGGTCTTTGAAAGCTCCTTAATTATATAAAATAATGTTGTGAAAGTGTGTTCATAAGAACTACCTGATAAAAGTGAATATACTGGGTTGCAATTGATTTCTCCTAAGGTTAAAGTGATGAGTGAATTCTAAGAGGTTTTCTGTTTTTCACCCCTTAACTCATATAAAGGGATCTTGACTTTCCTGAACACTACACTTTAAGTACTCTCCTTTTAAAACAGCTGATGATTCCAAACATTGTACTAAAGGCAAGTAGCTTAGATAGACAAGTAGAAGTCAAGGCAGACAAAGTTCACTAAATACAGTTAATATCCAGTAGGTCAGGACGGGTGGCAGGCAAAAAGACAAGGTCAGGAAACAAGCCAGGTTAAGAACAGAGTAGAAAGATTGAAATAACACCTTTGAACTCACAAGTACACAGAAACAATATGGTGAGGCATAGATTGATGGGAGAACATTCCTTCAAATGCCCAATGTGAAAAGACATAGAGGAGCAAAAATGTTGCCATGCATTGGTACTTTAAGAGGTTATACTGTAAGTCCATATGCACGATATACAGCATCAGTGGTCTAAATAGGAGATTGGTGTGCAGGATCAAGGCCAGCAGCTTCATGTATACGCAATGGAGAGAAGCGATGCCAGGGAAGAAAGCAGCTGTAGCAGAGAGGAAAGTAATGGGGGGAGTAATGTGACAGAATCTCTTTAAAATGCAAGAAGAAAAATAATACTAAGGTAAAAGGGGGCTTTAAGGGTCAAAAATTGGAGCTAGCCGATGTGAATGACAGCTGCCGCTCCACTGATTTGGTAGATTTTTATTTTTTTCTAGCCCCAACTCATTAGCTATCAGTGCCTTAGTCCCAGCCAGGTATTAAAAGTGAAACCGCTCAGGTAAATGGCCCCTTGAAAACTGAGCAGAACTAAACCCCATCTTGACAGTGCATAGGCTTATCACTGTTTATTTTTCAAAGGGTCAGGAAGTGCTTTCCAGATTTAGATCAGAACAACTCAGACTGCTCACTTGACTTCACAGGATATCTTTAACATATACGGAAAAATAAATCACAGATATTCCATTTAGTATGGAAAAATAAACAGTTTAATTTTAGATCTAGGAGAAAGATGGAAAACTATAAATATTATGCTGCTAATATAAAATGATTCTGCATTGCTGAGAAGTCAAAGCTGAATTTGTTTCATATGCCTTGAACAAACAGGAAATTATGATAATGCAAGCAAAATCATTAATAGTGTAGTTATTAATGCATAATCATTAATCCATAATCATTAATAGCGTAGTCATGAATGGCGTAATCATGTATGCATGTTGCAAAGAAATCAAGAAGAAGCAATATTTGGTTTATAGAACAATGCAATTAGTAAATGTGTAAGAAAACCATCAATCCAACTATACAGTCGAGTCACATTATTTTAACCACTTTATACTTTTAATGTCAGCAGCGTGTAGCTCATGAAGGAAGTCACATGTTGTGAGCTGGCTTGGTGAGTGTATATGGTATGTGATAGGCTGTCTGCACACATATCACTTGTTGCTGTCAATGATAAAAGAGGCAATTTAACAGAGTTACTAAAAAGATTATTATTGGCCTTTACACCAAGAGTGACAATACTGTGAACTATTTGCATACTGCTTTGCTGAAAGGGTATTGTAAGTGAACAAATGGCACCATTGTGAATAAGCGACGTGAAAGTGCATAGCACCACATGTCATTGATGTAAGAGGGGAACCTTGGCTTTGAAGGTGCACAAGGATGGACCAACACACTACTGTGAAGCAGCTCACCACCAAAAATATTTGTGTTTAAAACAACAATTCAGCACACCTTACTGCATTTAAGGCTCTGAAGCAGACGGATTTCACTTGTTCCTCTGATAACGAAGTTGCATTGGCAGAAAAGGTGTTCGTTTTCATGGCTGTATGGGAATTGGAGCTACACTGATCGGCAAAGGATTGCGTTTTCCAATGAGTCCTAGTTTTGTCGTCAACGATGAATGTTGGCATGTCATGTGAAAAATATTAGAGAACAAACATCCTACAACCATTGCTAAAAGAACAAAGACTGGTGGTGACGATGTTACAGTCTGAGGAATATTTTCTTGTCCTTTTCTGGGTCCACTCAACCATATGAAAGGCACTTTCAACTGAACTGGATATGAATCCATCCTTGCAGATCACACACACTCATACATGCTGATTGTCTTCCCTCGGGAAGAAGGGAACTTCCAGTAAGACAATGTCACATGGCTAGAAATGTCCATCATTGGTTGGAAGCGTATGACCAAGACTTCCAGGTATGATTCTAACAAGACCCCAGTTATGAATCCAATTGAGCATCTGTGGGACCACCGCAGTGGTCATGTTTGCTCTATGAATCATCCCCACCTCACTCTTCAGTAACTGTGGGATGCAACCAGCATGGCTTCAGAAACCTGTGACCAACTACAAAGACCTCATTAAGTCATTCCCAGCCCGTCTATCTGCTGTCTGTGTTGCACATGATGACTACTTTTGATATAAGCTGGTGACCACAATAATGTGACTTAACTTTGTATAATGTTGATTTATATTATAAGGTATAAGCAAGAATTGTCTTGTTTGAGCTGTAAGGCTTCACTTCCAGTTCTTTTATTTGCATTTTGTTGTATAAAGTAACTACATTGTCCCATTGATTCCAATGGGAATACGTACCACAGTTCACATGACAAATCCACAGTTTACATTCCAAATTTTCTGCATGTACAGTAATCTTCAAATGTTTTTATTTATATATATATATTTTCATTTTATCAATTAACAAAATACAAAGTAAATAAACAAAATAGAAATTAAATCAATACTTGGTGTGACCACCTTTCGCATTTGGGGTCTTGTAGTTGAGATCAAGTTCTGTAGAGAACATCATCAACATCATCTAGTCTCTCTGGGATTACAGGGAGAGACTGAGGGTTGAAAGCTAGGCTGCAGCCACAGAAGCGCTGTGGTTCTTTCTCGAAAATGTTTGGGACACTCTCCAGGCTACAGTAAATCCCTTCAAAGACTGCATAGCACTTCCTAGAAGAACCAATGCTGTATGGAAATTAAAGGGCCGTCAAACCAAACATTGATTTAATTTTGATCTCTCTTTTTTCATTCACTTTGTGATTTCTTAATTAAAAATAAACTTTAAAAACACTTTTTTTTAAAGAAGGATTCTTACATCTTATATGCCTAAAAATATTTCATAGTTCTGTATGAAAAACACAACAGGAACCAGGATGTTGATGAGTCCCGTTGGGGTGTCACAGGATGCTTAGCTATTTAGCTTTAAGTTTGAATGCTTTACACTATTACCAAAGAAAATCTGCTTGACAGAAGTCAAGTATCACCACTGTCCATAACAGCTTGAATTATTAAAGGTGCTTTCTCATTAGATGCTTTCGCAGACTTGAGCTGTTGATCTCTCTTACAGCTTTAAAGCCAGCGGCGTGACTCACCTCACAGTAGGCATGTCTTCCCTCACTGAAGACTGGTGACATCATCATTGTGTGTGAGCAGTGGATGGGAGAGGATGTCACAGCTTTGCAGACCTTCTGCACTGGTTGTTCTGCCTGTAGAGCTCTCACCTCCCTCCCAGGCTGCACAAGCACCTTGTAACCAGAACACCGGCATTGCTGTAAGCAGTTAAGGGATGTTCACAGGGCGTTTCTTGATCCATTTGACACCCTATTTAAAGCTATAAGGTGCGTTTCTGATTCAGCAAATATGCACCCAAACATGCAGCACATTTTCGGTGCGTGTTGGATGTGTTTTACACAGCGCTTTTGAATGCGTTTTTCAGACCGAGAACATATCCAAAAATGGATTAAAAAATGCCGTGTGAACATACTCTTATACATACAGTCTGAACTGATGAAACAAATGTGAGGAATGCATGCTGCCACCTCGGTTATCAGGCAGGAGATGGGGAGCAGAGGATATAAGGCTGTGTTATATGGGGGGAGAGTGAACCTAGCAGCTACAGATTCAGTAATTGCTCAGATCCTTCACCTTAGAGCTGGGAGATGAGCATAGAGGAGCTCAGACAGCCTTTATTGTACAGTTTCAGCCTGCATTGAAAGCTGAAGCACATAGTTTCACTTTCAATTTGCACAGCTCAGAGGGGATAAGCAGAGAGTGCAGGCAGCCAATCACAGCACAGGGGGTGTGTCCTATCCAGGGGGCATGTCCCAACAGGCTGACTTGACATATCAGTCAACAAATCACAGAAAAGGGGGAGTGGTCCGACCACCTGCTGCAGTTTTAGGTGTAGAACACACAGTTTAGCTTATATATGCTAAACTAAGTGATTTGGGTAATGCAAACCAATTGCAAAAGTGCTTATTTTTACTGTCCTCATCATTAGAGATATGTGGGAAAACCCCTTTAATTAGATTTTAAGATAGATTTTAAGAGTCATTGTGTAGGAACACTCACTACAGTATATAATGTTGACTCCTGAACAATAAACTAGTGGAGGTGGTTTAAAGTTCCTAGCCTAACATCTTAGTTACATGCCCTAATTGTTTCTAGCACTTCCCCTGTTGTGTTTAAGCCTGTTTTACGTATTACTAGGCAGAAGAAAATGTCTTCTCCTATATATAATGTATGACTTATGTTTGGCTGAATGATCAAGAGTGTTAATGGATTCTTGCAGAATGTGGGAAAAACACTTTTCAGTGCTTGCTGTGTCACAAAATGAGCTGTAAATGGAACAGTACTTACATGAAAAATAGCAGGCTGTAAGTCAAGTTAACAATGACAATTTCTTACAATGTTTCAGATATACAGGTACAGATTTTCCCTTCTTAGCACGCAATGTGCTTCTCTATGTGCACTGTTGAATCCTGTCTGAGAAATATGCTATTATTATTTATTTGACATGATTTTAAGTTACTATTAATAGGGCTATGATGTGCTATTTGTGTATTGGGATTTACTAATAAGTTACTTTGAAGTTTATGTGTTCTTAGTCCAGCTTCCCCATGGCCAGTTTCACATCTGTTTTGGAACCATCGTTGCAGAGACTGCACCGGATCCGTTACAAGATGGACATCAATGACACTTGATGGGCCTAATTGGGTCCATTGGTTTTTTGTCATGGTCTCTGTCATTTTAGTGGAAAAAAATTGTGCTGCATGCTGTCCTATTTTTTCTGTTATTGTTGACAGAATCTGTAACAGAGGCTCTGAATAGAACACAGATGTCAGGTCTAATCCATACTGACCAGCTGTCACTACAGGAGGAAACCATTTCTGGCTACTCATTTTTCCTATTAAGCCTACATGAATGGCTGTTCATGCATACAACATGAATCCACCCACTCTTGAGACAGATATATGACAGTTCATGTCATGTAAGTTGAAAGCGGTACAATGCATGCAATACAGGCAGGTGCAATAGCAGCACCATGCATTAAGTAGAGCAGTATAGTACAGGTACAGAGCAGCACAGTATGTGCAATACAGGTAAAGAGCAGTGCACTATATATTTAGTACAAGTGGAGATCTATAAACATGTAGCACAGGTAAATGACAATACAGTATATTGAAGCAATGACGGACACATAATTAACACAACTAACCTGTTGCGTTTTATATTTAAGGGATTTTCGAGTTTTAATGACCCAGGAAAGACCATTGTTATAAAGCGGTCCATATACATATGGGAAAAGAAAGCCTAAATGGCCAATTTTAAACATTTTGGCTGACTATTTTAAATGATAATGGAATTATAGCGCTGGCTGATAGATTTCTGTCTGCCAAAAAAAGTAATCTTTTTCCAGCCTTTTTCAGTTGAAAATATACATGGATGAGATACTTTAGTTGCTCTCTACAACCAATCATATGCTATGCTACTCAAGTGCAATAGACAGTTGGTTTTATTATGTGCTTAAAGGGGTTGTCTCACTACAATAATAATAATAATAATAATAATAATAATCTTTATTTATATAGCGCCAACATATTCCGCAGCACTTTACAAATTCAAGGGTAAACATACAGTTATTACACATTAAAAGTACTTACAAATGAGACACAAGGTGTGAGGGCCCTGCTCGTGAGAGCTTACAATCTATTAGGGTGTATGGGTGAAACATACGGTAGGAAGTGCCAAGTTTACAATGGTCCGGCCATGTTTCATAAATAGGAGGTGGTTTACATGAAAAATGGATGAACCTGTCACCTAGACAGTACATCTATATACAGATAAGTGCATGTGAGTGCCCTAGTGTAGGGAGTGACAAATGTGTGTGATAGCAGTTAGGGATCTTGGTGGGCCAGACCGAGAAGATGTATTTTCAGGGCCCTCTTAAAACTGTGAGAGTTGTGGATGTGCCTGATCGCCCGCGGTAACATATTCCAGAGAATTGGCGCTGCACGTGTGAAATCTTGTAGGCGGGCATGGGAGGTTCGGATGATTGAGGAATGTAATCTGATATCATCAGCAGAGCGGAGAGCACGGGTAGGGTGGTAGACAGAGACGATGGAGGAGATGTAGGGAGGATCAGCACTGTGGAGAGCTTTATGGGTTAGAGTGCTGAGTTTATACTGTATCCTGTACTGGATGGGCAACCAGTGCAGTGACTGACACAGGGTAGAGGCATCAGTGTAGCGGCTGGAGAGAAAGATGAGCCTGGCTGCTGCATTCTGGACAGATTGGAGAGGGGAGAGTTTGCACAGAGGGAGACCGATAAGCAAGGAGTTGCAGTAGTCAAGACGAGAAAGAATAAGAGCAGTAATGAGAGTTTGAGTTGTTTCCACAGTGAGAAATGGACGGATTTTGGAGATATTCTTGAGGTGCAGGTGACAGGAGCGGGCAAGGGATTGGATATATGGGGTGAAGGTCAGATCAGAATCCAATATAACCCCAAGACAGCGGGCCTGCTGTCTAGGAGAAATGGTGGTACCACATACAGAAACAGAAATAGCAGGGGAGGGGGGGGGGGGGTTGGTTAGTAGATGGCGGAAAGACAAGGATTGCGTTTTATCTTAAAGATCTTGCAAAAACAAGTCATTTTGCAATATGTGTCCATTAACAGTGTCTTACCTATTCTGAGATATCCCCTCTTGTATGGGCTGCATCAGCTCCTTAGGTCTCTATTAGTGATGAGCGATTGTGTCAACTATCGTTATTGATCTGATAGTCGATATCGGCAATTATCAAGACGATTTCCGATAGTTGATAATAGATTATCGTCGATGACCATTAAAGTCTATGGGAGAGGAACAACACCTTCATTCTTACACCCAAACAGGGCTGGAGAAATTGGAATTAACATCCACAACAGTAAACTGGATATGTGCTACATCTAAGGCAACAAACTTAGGTTGTAAAAGTCACAGGAAAAAAAGTCACAGACCATTCACTATCCCTGTCTTGTACCACAGCATGACCCTTAAACCTGCATGACCCACAAATTAAAAAGTGCCAGAAGACAGTAGGATTTGAACCATCATTTTACTTGAACTGGACATTGATTATCCATGTCCTGGGCCACAGCAAGAGCCCTGAACCTGCATGACCCCCAGATTAAAAAAGTGCCGGAAAAAGGAGTCTTTTAACCACCATTTTAGTTGAACTGGACATTGACTATATCTGTCCTGGATCGCAGTATGACCATTAAACCTGTCTGACCCACAGACTAAAAAGTGCCGGAAAAAGGAGTCTTTGAACTACCATTTTAGTTGAACTGAACATTGACTATACCTGTCCTGTACCACGGTATGACCATCAAACCTGCATGACCCACAGATTAAACAGTGCCAGAAAAAAGAGTCTTTGAACCACCATTTTAGTTTCACTGGACATTGACTATCCCTGTCCTGGGCCACAGCATGAGCCCCAAACCTGCATGACCCCCAGATTTAAAAAGTTCCGGAAAAAGGAGTCTTTGAACCACCATTTTAGTTGAACTGGACATAGACTATCCCTGTCCTGGACCACAGCATGACCCTTAAATCTACATGACCCACAGATTAAAAAGTGCCGCAAAAAGGAGTCTTTCAACCAGCATTTTAGTTAAACTGGACATTGAACTATACATGTCCTGTACCGCGGGCATGACCCTCAAACCTGTATGACCCACAGATTAAGAAGTGCCGGAAAAAGGAGTCTTTGAACCACCATTTTAGTTGAACTGGACAGTGACTATCCCGGTCCTGGGCCACAGCAGGAGCCCCAAACCGGCATGACCCCCAGAGTTAAAAACGTGCGGGAAAAAGAGTCTTTCAACACCATTTCAGTTAAACTGACATTATATCCATGTCCGGGACTGCAGCAGGACCCAAAAACCCGCACATCCCTTATTGGACCATCACAGAAAATTCCTCAATTAAGAAACAAACAAAAATTAAAAACAACTAATTTTCCATTACTGCTGCGGGCTAGAGCTACTTGCCATTCTACTGGTGACATTTTTTCCACCTTGACATTTGAATGTGAAGCAAACGAAACAGATGTCCCCAGTAGGTCAACGAGGCCTGTCTGAAAATCCTTCATTCTACTGTCAAGTGGGTTCAGCTGGCAGGGCCACTGGGATTAGAGCAAGGGCTGGCGTTCGTCATCTATTAACACGCAGGTTCAGCTAGCAGGGCCCGAGTTACAGTGGGTGCGGTGAGACCCCAGGCAGGCATCTGTCATCCATTAACACGGCAAAAAATGCCCTTATGATGCAGCATCGAAACAGTCGTGCTGAAGCAGATGCGGAAGCGGAATGTGAGCTCAGACCTCCAGCCTTCCTCAGTACACAGTCAAGACCTGGGTAGCGCTAGAGAAATTTCTGCCTCTACAAGAGCGCTTGCCCCTCCCGTATGTGTGCGGACCAATTGAGCTTCACTTGGAAGATGCTGGTTGGTTTTACGCTCCTTGTTTCACCCAGTGCCCTTTTTCTTGGGATTCTTTTTCTCGTTTTACTCAACGTGTGGAGGGAAATTTTCTCTGTTCTTTTGGTGGGGAATGTGCTCCATACACCATGTCCCTGAATAACCTACATCTGTTCCCAAATCTTCCTGTACCTCCTTTTACAATTCAGAGGAATATTTGTATCAGCTATTTTGTACATGCAAGTTTTTTAGTAGTTTAATTATAGAAAACATATTTTTAAAATAGGATGGAATCCCACCACGTTTTTGTTTCTCTTTTTTTAATTTTATTAAATGGCTTGTCTCACTACAGGGATTGCTAGCTATGTTAAAGATCTTGCAAAAACCCAAATCCCTTTTGCAAAATTGTGCCATTAACAGTGTCCTACCTATTCCTGTTTTTGACAGCACCATCACCCTTGAGCCACTCTTGACAATTGTGAAGAAAATGTTTGTTAGAAACCACATTTTTTTAGAATTGGACCTGTAGTATTGCTGCATTTCAGAGCAACATGCCCCCAAAAATTCAAACATGACCCTTGAGCCACTCTTGACAATTGTGAAGAACAAAAGTATGTTAGAAACCACATTTTTTAGAATAGGACCTGAAGTATAGCTGCATATCACAGCAACATGCCCCAAAATTCAAAACATGACCCTTGAGCCACTCTTGACAATTAAAGAAGAACAAATGTCTGTTAGAAACACATTTTTTTGAATGGCCATAGTATACTGCATTCACAGCAACGCCCCCCAAATTCAAAAAGACCTTGACCCACTCTTAAAATTTAAGAAACAAATTTCTGTTGAAACCCAATTTTTTTTTAAAAATAGACCTGTAGTATTGCTACATTTTACAGCAAAAAACCCCCCAAAAAAAAAAAAAAAACGACCCCTTTCCCCCCTTTCTTTTCTTTCCTTGCTTTTAAAATTTCGGGTCCTCAAAATTGGACCGGGTCTAAGGGTTTGGCTGCCATTCTCCTGCATATGGACTACTCAAAAATCGGGAAAATGCAGGGAAATATTTTCAACAAGAACTTTTTAAGGATCTCACAATGGATTATCTTCCACATTCAAAGTTAAGTAAGACTTTTTTAGAAACCTAAACGCGACTACTTTATTTAATATTTGAAAAAAAGTTATGTTTTGAGGCCAGCATAGCCAGAATAAGTTTTTCCGCTGACAATTAAACATTTTTTCGAAGGGGCAAGATTTATTTCCCCTTACCTTTTTAATATCCAGTTTTTTCCATTTAGTGGGAAAAACATTTTACCAATTTTTCAAAAATTGATGAATCTGTTGATCCAAAAAAGGAAAACATTTTTAAAAGGCTTAGAAAGGAAACATTTTTTAAAAAATCTCTTATTTTTGAAACACATAGGGCGACATGTATGAAGCTCGCCAGCGGGGCGCACCTTTTCCGCCCTTTTTTATTCGGGGGGGTGCCCCTTATAATTCCATGTAAAGTCCCCCGGCCTGCCGTGTTTGGGCCAGTGCGGGGCTTAGGCGCAGGGGGGGGCTGCCCAAAAATTCGACGCTGGAGGTATGCACTATAATCGGGGAAAAGTCCCCGCCCTCGCCATGTTGGGGGGCGTGCCGCTGCACTGAAATTCGCCGTCTAGGAGGGCGCTCGTACAGCGGGGGGAAAAAATTCTCTGCGCCCCGCCATGGTGGGCCATGGGGACATGGGCGCAGTGGGGGGACATGGGGGCATGCGGGGGGTTAGGGGGCCGTCGGGACGCGCCGAAAATCTGTTCCATCGAGACAGGGTGGAAAACACGAAAATCATTCCACATGTCGGGGGCGGAGTTTGAATAAAAAAAGCCTTTTAAAGGGTTCAAATTCTCAAGCTAAACCAAAAAAAAAAAAATACATAAAACAAAATCACTTTTCCCAAAATTCCTAATTTAAGAATAGGTATTGGAAATTTCGGGAAATACAGTAATTTTAAATTAGAAAGCTATTCTCTTTTGGGTTCGGCATAAACCACCCAAATCGGAATGGGAGCGACAGTGAACCTTTAAAAAACCCTATGGAGAACTATTGCCCAAATCAGAACCCAACGGGGGAAGTTCAAAATAATAAAAAAAAAATGCGAAAAGATGAGGGGGCGGGAGTTAGGGGGGGGTTTGGCTAGCTGGCCCAATAGGAATAGGACCCGATAGGGACCCTTTATAATATGGAGAACTATTGCCCAAATCAAAAATTAAAGGGGGGGAACAGTTAAAAATTACAAAAAAAAAATACAAAAAAGGGAGCTGTTTGGGCCCGAGCAAAGGGGGTTTTGGATTTGCCTATCCCAGCCAATCAAGCGCGACCCACTTCTCCCATTGAAAGTCTAGGGAGAGTTGGGCCCAAAAATGCAAAACTGGGCCCCGGGCCTTTGCGGCATGGAAGTATGAATAAAAAAATCATTTTTATTAAAGTGTTAAAATATTATCAGTAAAAAGCTAAAACCCTTTTCTCTAAAAAAAATATTTAAAAATTCACCAAAACAACGGGGTTTTGTCCCCGGGGCCCGGGAAGTCCCATGGGAATTGCAATAGGGGGAAGAATAGAAAATTTAGAGGGAATCGGGGGAAAAATCCCAGTAATTCAAATTTTTTAAAGCTTTTTCTGATTGGTGGGCAAAAAAACCACCCAAATCGAATAGGGGACAGGGGGCCCATTATATTCTTTGGAGGAAAATTGGGACCAAAAATAGGAGCAAAAGGGGGGCCCCAAATTCTTACCTAGGGGAAAAAAAATTGCCCAAATTCATATTAAAAAGGGGGGGAACATTTTTAAAAATACATTTAAAAATCCCAGAAAAACAAGCTGATTGGTTAAAGCGGGGGGGGGTCATCCGGGCTTACCCAAATTTCAGAGCCCCGAGTACTTTTCATAGAGTTCTATGGGAAAAAAAATTTCCGAGCGGAGCTCTTTTGTTTGGGGTTTCGTTTAAAAGGGGCCCGGCGGTTTTTTTAAACCAAGGGGGAAAAGCGAGCGATGCCCCTAGGGGTTTTTTCTAATGCAATCTGAAAAAAAAACTGTACATGGCCAAAAATAAAATTGCTAAAAAACCCCCAGAAGTTGCCCCGAGGGTTTTTTATAAAAAATGAATAAAAATTATGGGGGGTAACAAAAAAAAAAATATAATTCAATAAAATCATTTTTTATTTCTTTATTTTCGTTATCAAAAGGATCAATAGTATGGGTGAAAATAAAAAATAAAAAAAATAAAATGATTTCTCCATCGGTTTATAAGGGGGTTTTGTCGCCCCTATTTGATTGGTCAATTTTTTCCCCATAGCTTTTTAATGGGTCTTTGTCACCCCTATTCGGGGGTTGGGGGGGGGGGTTTCCAATTTTTCCTCCATTGCTTATAATGGGTCTTTGTCGTCCTTTCTGTTTGGGGCGGGGTTTTCCGGGACCCAAGGAGAATAGTTCAGAATTTGAATTACTGTATTTCCCGGCAATTCTCTCTATTGAAATTCCGATGTGGCCCGGTTTCCGGGGGGACAACGCGGGTTGGGATTGAATTATTTATGTTTATAGAATGTTTGTGTTTTTTTTCGGGAGAATATTTTTACAACTAATACAAAAGTTTTTTTTTTTTTCAAAACCCCAAATTGTTTGCCACGGGCTGGGGAGAGGGGATTGCATTGGGCCCATTCCCCGGGGGGAATAAAAATGGGGGGGTGGGGTAGCTGCGTTTCTAAATTGGCTGGGATAGGCAAGCCCCCGTTTAAGCTAAAACCAATCGGGTTTCTATTCTGTATTTTTATGTATTTTGAATGCCCCGCCTTTGTTTTTTGATTGGTTCAAAATTCCCCATAGGCTATAAGGGGTCCCTGTCGCTTTTCCCTATTCAAAAGGGCCCCCCCGAGTACCCCCAAAGGCCCCGGCCCTTTAACCTCACCAAAAAAAAATTCAGCTTTTTTCTGCTTTTTTAAAACTGTATTTTAAACCCGCCCGTTTCCCGGCCGGGGGGTTGATTCGTTTGGGGAAAATCGTTCTCCATAGGTTTTTAATGGTTCCCTGTCGCTCCTTTTGATTGGCCGGTTTCGGGCCGCCCAAATGAAAAAATATTTTTCAAAATTTTTGAATTACTGTTTTTCCCCGGAATTTTTCCAAAAACCCTAATTTTGATTTTTGCCCCGTTCTAGATTTTTGGATAGTGTTTTTTTTTTAAAAATTTTTTTTATTTTTGAAGTTGAGCTTTTTTCTGTTAATGTTTTCCGCCTTTAAAAAGGGCGATTTTTTTTTCAAAATTTCATACCCCCTGCTGAAACGGAGGGGAGCGCCAAGATTTCTGTCGCGATTTCTTTTCTGTTCCTCGCATGTTCCGATCTGCTTCCTTGCCCCTCCCCCTGAGCATTTGGACCAAAAAAAAAACCAGGTCTGTTTGTCGGAGCTGCCGGCCTGCATTGCGCCGCGTTTGGCGGGGCCCCCCATCGTACTTGCCTGGGGGTTTTTTCAAAGGCCCCGCCTTTCCCCCCCCCCCAAAGGGCCTACACCGCGCCACACCGCCCATTGCCCGCCCCTTCATGGGGGGGCGCGCGGGAAAAGTGGCGAACCCCCTGGCCAAAAACACCGCATCCCTGGCCCCGACGGGGGGGATTCGGGCCGGGAGGCGAAAGTTTTACCCCAGAAAACGGGCAAAACCCCGTTCATACATGTCCCCCTAGGGGGGATACCCCAAATTAAATAATAGGGGGGGGCCCCGATTTTCCAAAAAAAATATGAAAATAATTTATTTTTTTGAAAAAAAAGGGGGGGGAAATTTTGGTTAAAAATTCAAAGTCCAAAGATACCAAAAAAACCCTTTTAATTAGTATTGAGCGATTGAGGGGTTTGGGGATAGTCACCAAACATCGACAAGTTTGGGCGATAGTGAGGAAATCGATTATGAGAAGGGGTGACCATTAAAAATCTAATGGGAGAGCAACAAAACCCCTTCATTCTTACCCCCAAAAGGGTTTGGGGAAGCTGGAAAATTTTAAATTCCCAACAGTCAAAAAAGGATAGTGCTACTCTTAGGCAACACACTTTTGGTTATTTTAAAAAGCCAATTTTAAAAAAAACCACACAAAAAACAATAAACCCGTCTTGTACCACAGCTTGGGCCCCTTTAAACCCGTATCAACCCCCAAATTTAAAAAGTGCCCGAAGGGAAGTTTTGTTTGAACCCCATCTTACTTGAACTGGACATTGAATATCCCCCGTCCTGGAACCCCCAGCATGAGCCCCAAAAAACCCGCTTTAAACCCTAGGGTTTAAAAGTGCGGAAAAAAAGGGGTCTTTAACCCCCATTTTAGTTGACTGGATATTGTCTATATCTGTCCTGTAAACCCTTTTTAAAACCACTTTTTGACAATTTTTGAAAACAAATGTCTGTTAGAAACAACCCTTTTTTTTAATTTGGCCTGTTTGTATAAACTGCATTTCAAAGGGAAAATGCCCCCAAAAATTCAAAGCTTTACCCCTTGAGCCACTTTGGGAAAAATTTGGGGAAAAAAAATGTCTGGGTTTGAAACCCAAAATTTTTTTTATTTAAAAGGCCTTTTTATAGCCCGCATTTCCCAAAACAAAAAAGCCCCCAAAAAAATTTAAAGCCCCTGAAAAACCCTTGAGCCACTTTGGACAATTTTGAAAAACAAATGGCTGTTAGAAAAAAAATTTTTTTTTTTATAATAGGACCCGTTGTTTTGCTGCATTTCAAAGCCCGGAATGGGCCCAAAAAAATTATAAAAATGAAATTCTCAGCCACGTTTTAAAAAATTTTGAGGGAGGGAAAAGGCCAAATTTTGAAGCCCCCATTTCTGTTCCCCAAAGGGGGCCTTTTTTATTGCTGTTCCACAGCAAAAATGACCCCAAAAAAATTATAAATATGACCCCTTTTCAGCCCCCTATTAAAAAAATTTTTTTGGGGAAAAAAAATGGCCCCTTAGAAACCCTATTTCTGTTTTCCCCCGGAAACCCTGAAATTTTAGCTGTATCTGACAGCAACCGGGGCCTCAAAACCATTGAAAAATGCGAAAACTTTTTAAAAATAAAGTGAGTTAAAAGGAAAAACGGTGTTGTCATGGAAAACCCTTTCTGTTTTTACAGTCTCCTCACAGCCCAAAAAAAGCAAAAAGAAATGTTTGGGGAAAAAAAGATAAAAAAATTGCAGTAAAAAATGATCAAATTTTTAAAAAAAATTTTTTAAGAAAGGACCATTTCTGTTTGAAGAGGAATGTTTAAGTTTGCGGGGAAAATAATCGGTGACCTTTGGCAAATTTGGGGGACAACATCATCAGAGATCCATGCCTGATTTCATTTGGTTTAAAGTCAAACGATCCACATTATCTGTGGAAAGCCGGGGGTGCGTTTGTCTTGGGAATGACTCCCCCAGCTTTTTGCTGAAGGTCCCCCCCAGATAAAGACGCTGGCTGTTTGGGGAGAAAAAACACCTCTATGGGTGACGAGCCAGTCTTTTGGGCCCTTCGTCCATTTTGGAAAAACCCCGGCTATTTGGGGCCGGAAACACAACAAAAAAAAAAGTTTTTAGCCCAGATGTCGTGCACCAAAGATCTTAAAATGTTCTCGTGTGTTTGGGTGTGTGCCTGATTTTCATTTCTTTTGGGGAGGTGGTAAACAAAGATTGCCAAGAGGTCACCCCGATTTTGGGTTCTGCCCCCTTGCTGCTGCTGCCGTACGCCTTAATTTTGGCACTTTTCTGCTGTCACGTCGCTTGATGTTGTTCCCCCCGTGACATTTGGGGAACGTGAAGCAGACGCCAAAAAAAAAGTCTCCAATTGAAACAATCAGCAAGGTCCCCAAATTTTCCCGCATTTTATCTCTTTTTGGGCGGGGGGGGAAGGGAAAATGCTGGGTTTTGTTTTGTACCGGGGGGGCCCAGGAAAGGGGGGCCACCAGGGAACTGTTTATTTTGAAAGGCCTTAAGGAGGATTTATGTTGGAGGGAAATTTTGGGGATCATGCACTCTTTTGAGAGATGGAGGCCCTTTATTTCCCAAAACCCCTGGGTCGAGGGGCACTAAACCAAATGTTTTCCCCATCTTCCCCCCTCCCCCTCAAATTCGCGCCAACCTTTTTTCCAAAGGCCCGGGGCCTCCGGGAAACATCGGGTCTAGGAATACCTCCTCCTCCCCCTCCCTTGCTGCCTCCGGCACAAAACTACAAACCCCAGCCCGGGCTTGCCTGAGGGTGATTGGGCCCCCCCCCCTGGGGAGGTCATTGGGGCCCCCCTTGCACTAGCTCTGGAACCCCCCGAACCACTGCCTAATGAAGACCCCATGGGAAAATTTTTGAAACTGTCCGGGCCTTTTGGGGTTTGACGGGGGGGGGAAAAGGCTCCGGTGTCCGCATCTGTGTCCGTTTCCTCCCCCCGTCGCTGGTGGGACCCCGTTCTTTCTGAGTGGTTTCCAAAGATGTTCCAGAAAAATAAGGGTCACCCCAAATGCTCATGTGAAAAAGGGATTGTCCGCCCTACCATTTTGGTGGCTTCTTTTTAAAAATGGAAAAAGGGTGGTCAGAGTCTTTTCAATCCCCCACTCCGGTGGTTCAACACCCCGGAAAGGGCCGGCACCGCCCGCTTGTCAGGCCATGTGTTCACTTCGGGACGCCCTAATGGCCTTTGCCCCTGTTTTTTCCACAATCGCCCGGAGCATGTGGAGGGTGGAATTCCCGGTGTGGAACCCGGGCTCCAAGACAGATTAATTTAAACACGGCCCGGTTTCTTTTGGGCACGGTGAGGCCCCCGAGGACCTTGGGGGAAAGAACCCTGCACCATCCCTGCGGTTTTGAAGAGCGTGCGCCGAAACTGAGAGCCACCGTCACCCCCAGAGACATCCACCCAGCTCACCCAGTGAGCTGTCACAGAGATATAGCGGCCTTGGCCGTGCTTACTAGTCCATGTGTCGGTGGTGAGATGGACTTTTCCGGACACAGATGCAGACAACGCGCTTGAAATTTTAGATGACACGTGGCTGGTCAGGGAGGGACGGCTTTTCTGGCAAAGAAATGCCTGCTCCGCATCTGGTATTGGGGGCAGGTAAGGGCCATGACGTAGCGGAACCCATCTGTGTCCACCAGACGGAAAGGCAACATTTCCAAGGCCAAAAGCCTGGCAATGCCGACATTCAGGCTTTTGGCTTTGGGATGGTTTGGGTTAAAGTGTTTCTTCTGCTCCCAAACCTGGAAGACAGAAGACTGGCTGCTAGACTGGCCGCTGTACGGCGTGCAGGTCATCAAACTGGCGGAAGGAGAAGGGGTAGATGGGTCTCTGGTGGTGCTGGTGGTACTCGGGCGACGGTGGAGGCTGAAGCGGAGGCTGATCCTTGATCATGACTCTGAGAGACATGGGCAGCTGAGGAACGCTTGGTGGTGGCGGAGGAGGAGGAGGCGGAAACAAAGGGTGTGACAGTGGTTGGAGGCCCGGCGTCGGTCTGGCCTTTTTTGGCCAAGTGTTGCCTCCATTTCAACGCATGCATTCGCTGCATGTGACTAGACATGTTGGTGGTGGTTAACCACCTAGAAAAAAGATACATAAAACATAACTTTTAATCAGAATGAATAAGAGTTGGGAAAGAAAACAAAAAAAACACCCTCAAATATACCCTATCAAGGACCTGTCTACCTCAAAAATGGGGAAATCGCCCCAATAAGGGCGCCCCCACACTGGAACCTAAACTAACCCTGTCCCTAGCTACATCTAAATGAAAAAAGAGAAAGAAAAAAAAAAACAAAAACACATATACTACAAATGGAGTGCACAAACAAAAAAAGTGCTGTGATAAATAACAATACAACAGACAATATACGTTTGATGTTCAAAAATACTATGAATTGATGATGCGTCATAGAAAGATAATCAATAACGCATAAATATTCCAATATTCCAACGCGTTCCCCCCAAGATACTGGGGTTCATCAGGAAAAAATTGCAGTTGATAACAACAATACGGAACACTAAGAAAAAATCAACAAGATGTATGCAATAAATATAACTCACGTCCCTTAATGATGGAAAACAGGGCTGGTAAGATAGAGGACGGGGTCCAGGATAAGTCATGTACAGATCCCGCTATCTGATTACTGAGACAGGTTACTGAGACAGGTTACTGCTTGGACCTGTCTCAGTAATCAGATAGCGGGGATCTGTACATGACTTATCCGGGACCCCGTCCTCTATCTTACCAGCCCTGTTTTCCATCATTAAGGGTCCTGTTTATTTTTGCATTCATATACTTGAGATTTTCTTAGATGTTCCGTATTGTTGTTATCAACTGCAATTTTTCCCTGATGAACCCCAGTATCTAGGGGGAAACGCGTTGGAATATTGGAAATATTTTATGCGTTATTGATTATCTTTCTATGACGCATCATCAATTCATAGTATTTTTGAACATCAAACGTATATTGTCTGTTGTATTGTTATTTATCACAGCACTTTTTTTGTTTGTGCACTCCATTTGTAGTATATGTGTTTTTGGTTTTTTTTTTCTTTCTCTTTTTTCATTTAGATGTAGCTAGGGACAGGGTTAGTTTAGGTTCCAGTGTGGGGGCGCCCTTATTGGGCGATTTCCCCATTTTTGAGGTAGACAGGTCCTTGATAGGGTAAATTTGAGGGTGTTTTTTTCGTTTTTCTTTCCCAACTCTTATTCATTCTGATTAAAAGTTATGTTTTATGTATCTTTTTTCTAGGTGTTATACCTGTAGTTGTTTTGGTTTAAATTGTATTGGTATACCCAGAACTTCATTCCATTATATCAAGGGTTTTCTACACCTATACATCGTGCTTAAGTAGAGTACATGGTAGTGTTTGTGGTGGTTAACCACCTAAGGTTCTTGCCTCTACTTATGCATTTACGGCATAGGCGGCATATGACATTGCTGGGTGAATCAGAGGCTTGGTCAAAGAAGGCCCAGGCTTGAGAGGTCCTGGACCTTTTGACGCGATAAGCGAGGAGGGGGGTTTGCGCTGACCGTGGCTGGCGGAACATATCAGCGGACTTCTGCGACCGCCCTCTCCCTTTTTGAGGCGGAACCGGTACTGACACTACCCCATCGCTTCCTCCTCGTCAGTGATGAAGCCTCGCAAGCAAATTCTGCTGAAAAGACCACGTTGGATCCGCAATGTCGTCATCATCATCATAAAACACAGGGGGACTTGTCGTCCTGACATTCTGCATCCAGGTGCTGCGGGCTACAAGCAAGAGGTACTGCAAGGCGTTGCCGGACCGCCCGGGATTTTTGCCGATTGACCGGCTTCCTTCCCCCTCTGATGGAAATCAGTAATTTGGCGTCAGGCAGAAAAAATCATCCTCTTTAGCCTCTTGATTTTTTAAAACATGCCTTCTGACCCCAACCGCATTTTGTCATCAAAGAGGTCTTAAAGAAAATGGATTACCCACAGTGGTGGGTACACGAGTTGACATTTGGGCTGCTTCATGTTGGACGGATGTGGTGATGCTGATGACGACATATGTGGCCGTGACTGGGAGGAAGAGGAGTTAACACTGCTGGATGCAGGTTGCATTAACCAGTGAAGGACAGATTGGCGACGCTGTTCGTTATTGAGATTCACAGGGCCCTGACCCAGCAAATGACAGGCCTGACGGTCCTGCAAATGGACGTCCGCGGGCATCGTGTTTGTCGCCAGCACAGGAAGGAACACCTTGTCTCCTACCTCTACCTCCATGACCAACACCCCTCATAGCTCCATAACACCTGAAATTCACTCCATGTTCATAACTATAAAAATTGGAGAATGTAAGGAAGAGTTTTGGAAAGTCTCTTTTAAAAGACGGCAAATCACAGCTATTCTCAATCCCTCAAATCAAAAAAAAATTGCTGGATTCAAATATAACTGCAAAGTAGATCTATCAACAAGCTGGCCTGCGCTAAAGTGAAAAAAACTTTCTAAATGTATTCGGATAATACAAGGAAATTTTGGCACCTATCAATTCACCTGTGGTGAGTACAAAAATTTCTGGATTTTAAATTTAAAATGCAAAGTAGTCTATCAACAAAACTGGGCCTGCGCCAAAGTCAAAAAACACGTATTGTTGATGTATTCGTATAATACAAGATATTTTTGGCACCCTTTTAATTCACCTTTGGTGACTATAATATTGCTGTATTCAGAATTTTAAGTGCAAGCTGCCCCAATGAACAAAGCTGTAGTGCGCCAAAATCAAAAAACACGTATTGTTATATTTCGTAAAAATACAAGATATTTTGTCACCCTTTTAATTCACCTGTGGTGACTAAAAATTGCTGGATTCAAATTTAAGTTGCAAGGTGGATTTTAAACAACAAAGGTGGATGGGCAAAATTGAAAATGAACACCTATCTGAAATATATACTGATAATAAAAGTGGAGTTTTGCACCTAACAAAGAGACCTGCAGTTACTAGAAAAGATGTGTATCCTATAAGTTCAGGCTGCCCAAAAATATAGGAAATAATTTCAATAGAAAACTGTTAATAATAAAGCTATTGCAGTGCAAGTCTACACTAAGTCTTGGTGAACTTAAACCAGCATTCTTTATAGAGCTTGTCTATTCGTATAATACAAGATATTTTTGGCACCTTTCAATTCACCCGTGGTGACTATAAAATTGCTGGATTCAAATTTAAGTGCAAGGTGGATATATCAACAAAGGTGGAATGGGCAAAATTGAAAATGAACACCTACTGAATGTATACTGATAATAAAAGTGGATTTTGCACCTAACAAAGAGACCTGCAGTTACTATAAAAGATTGTACCCTATAAGTTCCCAGGCTGCCCAATATCCAGGAAATATTTCAATAGAAAAATTTAAAATAAAGCTATTGCAGTGCAATGTCTACACAAGTCTGGTGAACTTTATCCAGTAATTCTTTATAGAACTTGTCTGTGTTCGCCGCGGAGGCCCCGCCCTCCGCCCCCACCCCCCCCCCCCCCCTGTGACTTTACAGGGCTAGATACTCCTTTAAAATTCTCTACCTAACTATATAAAATCTTCCAAATCTCTAATCAAACTAAATTGTAAGGATCACAGCTAATAGTAGAGGTTTCTCTGTGAAGAAATATAATTATTTCGCTGAGCTGTTTTGGACACAAGCAGAGCGCACGTCCTTCTGCTCTGAGCGCTGAGAGACACTGAGGTGAACAGGAAACGTGTTCTATGTAAAAAGAGGTCATGTGATTTTTCCACCCAATGAAAACCATACAATCCCAGTTCATGACGTCGCACACACATCTCCCCCTGGTATTCTGTAAGCTGATTTGCTGGCCGCCAAAATGAACAGGAAGCGCCGAAAATGGCGCGATCTTAATAGATGATTCACAGATTTTAACCTAAATTATCGCATGATCTAAAAAATCTGATCACCATAAAAACTGTGCCGATTTCAACTTTGTCGATAATAATCGCTCAACACTACTTGTAATTACTAAAAATCTTGAAACCCCTCATCTGGAACAAATTGCCCATCCTGAACAGGCCATTCAAGATTCCAATACAACACAGATGTTTGAACTATCACTTATTCAACACGAAGAGTCCCTTACTAAATTCGCAAGTGATAATCACAGGTCAAACCGATTTCTCCAACATTGGTGTATAATAATAAGAACATATTTACTAATTTATGAGCCAGACCCAAGTCGACAAATAAATCTATTGGATTACCAGTCAGGAGTGAAATAATTCCTATCACAACTAATAGGGATCGGTCCCCTGTTTATCAAACAAATCTACCTATAATCAAAGATCTCCATCTTTTATCAGAATCGGCACTATCACAATTAGAAAAAAATTGCACCAAATTTATTACAGCGGACCGACAATATTCTACCAATACTTCTGAAGTGAATACTCTAAAAGTACATAACCTTAATACTACTAATCACAAATTAAACAAGTCACAAGATTCAAAAGTTTTGTTGCACAGGGCCAAACAGGTCCGAGAAAAATTCGAAATGCTCAAGAAGAATCACAATCAACACAAATTAAGTACAACCACTCACCAACAACGCCCCATAATGAAATCCCCTTTCTCACAAATAACCCTCCAGAAGTATCTAACAGATCAATAGATTTAATAGAGATACAATCTGACTCCTCAGATTCAATAGGGGAGAATGGATCTACAGCTTCTTTTTTAGACATCACCCCAAAAAAAGAGAGTTTTTTAATACTAAGAAATACTCCTACAGGCTCCAAAAGAAAGATAAATATAGAGGGTGCAGGGCAGGGACCAAATCTAAAAAAAGGCCGGTCATGGTCGGTGAATTAACATCTTCCATAACAAAAGAAGATCTTTATAAGTATGGCATTTTTAATTTGTTTCATTATACCTTAAAAAAAATATGAAATACAAGTTTTGAAACGGAGACTACTCTTTTGCCTCACCAACAATCGAGTTGACCAATTTCAGTTATTTTTAGATTTTCACAAACTCATTAGAAAAATGACATTAGCACGTCATTTCTCGATACATCCAATCACAGTTCAGAATGATAACGATAAGCCGAAAACAACTCAGCTAAAAACTAAGTCTAGTTATTACCCTATACAGTCACAGGGCAATTTCATCAAAACATTTCAAGAAATTGTAGGTAGAGATTTAACAAAAATAAAACCCACCATAAAAAAGTGCAATTTGAATAAGGAGGAACAGAAGGCGCTAAAAGAACTCCAAAATAACAAACATATCATCATTCGTCCGGCTGATAAAGGGGGGGGTATTGTTATTCTGGATATTGAACATTACCATAGAGAAGCCATTAACATCTTAGGCGATCAATCTTATTATACCAAATGTGATCATGACCCTTTCCCAAAATTAGAAAACGCTGTCGTAACATTTGTGGAAAAGGCTTTTTCAGAAAATGTCATAAATAAAAAAGAGAAAAAAATCATTCTATATACAAAAGGTTCATAAAGATCTAGTGAATCCACCTGGCTGCCCCATTATATCTGGTATAAATGCAATAACAAGTCAATTATCACCTTACATAGATATCCATCTTCAACCGCATGTATTACAACTGGAAAGTTATTTACAGGACTCAGAGCATTTAATTAAATTACTACAAGAAATTCCATTTGAACCAAATTATCTCTTATTAACGGCAGACGTATCTGCCCTATATTCTAATATTTCACATTCACTAGGCTTGCTGTTCATATTGAAAAAAACTTTAAAAATATGAACCCTTTCATGTCAAA
>JAODAL010035801.1:0-42507 GCA_025379985.1 Phyllomedusa bahiana
GCGGGAAACCCAAAAAAAAATTCCAAGGGGGACAAATGGAAAAAAAATTTTTTTTCCCCATGTTTGCGGGGTTTTTCTTTTACGGGTTCAATTTGGAAAATTATGTTTTTCGATTTTGGCTTTTTCGCATCCAAAATAAAAAATGTAGAGTTTCCGTTATGTTTTGGTACCGTAAAAAAATTCAAAACATTTTCTATTTTTGAAATTTGCGCCACGGCGCCATTTTGTGTGACCAATAACTTTTTTGTACTAACACCTACGGGCGTCAGTGAGGGGAATTTTTTGCAGGCTGAAGTTATTTTTATCGCTAAGCATTTGGGAAAATGCATGCGACTTTTTTGATAATTTTTATTCCATTTTTTGAGTGACGTAAAATGACCAAAAAACGCAATTTTGGCGTTTGGAATTTTTTTCTTCTACGGTTTCGCGTACGGGATAAATGATGTTATATTTTTTAGATCGGACTTTTTCGGACGCGGCGATCCCAAAATATGTGTAACTTTTTATTATTTTAATGTTTTTTAAATTTGTAAAATGGGGAAAGGAGGGTGATTTGAATTTTTTAATACTTTTTTTGTACTTTAAAACTTTATTTATTTATTTTTTTTACTGTAACATTGAGGCCACCTGTGGTACTTGACCACTAGGGGGGCGCGATTGTTAATACAACCTAATGCATTGCATAGGAAATGCATTAGGGTGTACAAAGATGGCGGTTTCCCCACTTCCTGTCTGCGGACGGAAGTGGGGCAAACGGCCAGGGTAAGTGGGGGGAGCCTTCCCAAGGCTCCCCACCACAATGCCCATGTTTCGGATCGGCGCTTATGCCGATCACCGCACCTATCGGTGCGCGGCCCCGATCGGCGTTAATTCAGACCCCGCGGCCATCTTTGCCCCGGTGTTTTGATGGGTAAAACGCGCCAGGGGCGGAGCCACCTGCCAGCGCTGTTACTGCCAGGTGTTAGCGGCGATTGCTGCTAACACCCGGCGCTGGCGGGGGGGTGCCGGACGCCCCCGCAAAGCCCCTTTGCGGCCCTGGGGACGTACTCATACGCCCCCCAAAGGTCTTAAGGGGTAAAAGGGTATTCCCAGAAGGTTACGGAAAACTAAGACTTACCTCCCGGGATGCTCCCATTCACTCAAGATGCCGATCCCTCATCCTGGAATAAAAAGCAGTGAAAGTTCATCATTCACATGACAGGTACAACCAATCACATGTCAGGCTTCAGCGGAGGTGAACAGGAGCATCCGAGAGGTAAGTATAAGTCTTATCTTCTATTCTTTGTCATGCCCCGACAAACCATCAAGCTTTTTTAATTACCGGAACACTCCTTTAAGTCCTGTAAGTAGTAGAAAAGAGCTTCCATGGATTGGACTTCTTTTTCCAGCACTTACCACACATGGTTAATTGAACTGAGATCTGAGGAGCTTGAAAGCCAAGTCAACACATTAAACTCTCTGTCCTGTTCCTCAATCCATTCCTAAACAATTTCTGCAGTGTGAATGGTGGCATGGTTCTACTGAAAGAAGACATTGCCATTAGGAAATACCATTGTAGTGAAGGTGTATTTCAGCTGTAAGGGACCAGTCAGGGACACACGAGAAGTCACAGACAGATGAGCCCTAAAGCTGTCCACAAACCCCTGTCCCTGCCTTTTGGGGTACCTGACTCCTAAAAGGACGCCCCGAACCAGAAGACGAAAACTACACTGAATACATGGGAACACAAGACACAGACAAACAAATACAAAACACAATAAGGGAACGGAGAACAAGCATGTTGGCAAGCAAGAGGCAGCGCAGTAACCAAATCGGAGACAGAGAAAAAACGTAAGACGACAAAGTCGGTAACTGTCGCAATGCAGTAACAAAATCAGGAAGAGCAGATATATCAGAAGCCAAGCAGAGTCAGGTAACCAGAAATCCAACAATAACAGGCAACAAAAGGTAAGGAAAGACCCAATGATAACAGCACAGGACAGTAAGGAATCCTTAAATAGGGAATTGGTGAACACAGAGCAGAGGTGATAGGTGGAAATAAAACAAAGCCGGATTAGGAAACAAAGCTGTCAATCAAAGAGGATCACAGTTAACTAAAAGGGTGCTGGAGGATTTGCTGCAACGGCGTTGGCCAGTAATCAATTACACACAGTGAAGGAAAGACTCATTCACACTGGTAACCAAGAATTACAAAGCATTAATGTCAAAAACCACAGCTTCCTGTCGCAACGGCCGTAGCCGCGACCAGAACTCGAAGCTGGGGGTCCTGTCGTACATGATCATGACAGTACCCCCCCCTTTAGGATGGGCCACCGACCCTCCAGTTTACCCAGGGTGAGGCTTTGTGAAGTTTCCCCTTTACCAGCTGGTGAGTAATATTTTAACTGATGGGAACTCGACAGACGAGCCCTTTTTTGGTCTGAAGATCGATGTTTTTTTTAGTGATTTGTTTGAGTTGGCAGTTTTTAGATCCTTATGACTCCTAAGCCCACACTGTGCACAGTCGTTTAACACCGTGGAATCAATTTTAGTTTCACAACCGAAAACGCGGAATACGTGAGTGGAAATCAATCGTCAACAGCAAAAGTGGAGCTCTCCGGGAATGTAGCAGGAACTTGGTGTGTCTGTAGTCGAGGTCACAAGATCTGAAATCACGGTGGCACAACTTAGCTCCCGGAGAAACAATATATTCGGTTTCCTCCATATCACGGTAACATAGATTCTCGTTTCCATGAGCAAATAATTGACTCTGCCCTCGAGAGAGGTCTATCGTGCAAACACAGCTGTTTGCAAGAGACATTTATCCACCAAACACGTCCGCCATCAAAGCCGCCCATAAAAACGGAATTATTTACAGTCGAGAATTCATGGAGTATCAATTACAGCACACACCAAGGAGTGCGCTGCCTCGAATGAGAACCACACAATCCCCCCATTTGATCAACTCGGTGGTCAACAGTCGAAGCACAGGAGTAAGGAGCGGAGCCAGGCTTAACCCCAAGAATTAATAACCGCAGTGAGTTTCTCCAGGACAAAAAAGGAAAGCTTTTCGTATCGAATATCCCAACATCAAAGAGATCTCTGCATAGATATTTGTATTCTTCCTCCGTTAGGGAGGTAGAGGGTCGACACTTGAAACTGAAAAGTGGAAGACACAATGAACTAGTTCCAACCCAAGGCTTTAGCAAACAGGCCATGCGATAAATCTAGCTGTAGCACCTGAGTCACAATCACGGCTCGACAAGCAAACCTCTTTGGAACTAGAAACCAAGGTTACGGGCAAAACAAACTTGTTATTAAGGTTTAGAAGTACCTTAATAACTGCGCAGAGAGGCCGAGTGCGTGTTTACCTTCCTGGGTAAGTGCTCAGGACCTTTGGTGTTTCCTCGGGTGAATGGGCTATTGGCAGTTTCTCAGAAAATGGGCCCCGTTTCCCCACAATAAAGGCACAAGCTTCTCCAACCTGTGTCTCCTCCTGGTGCAGCAGATATGCAACCAACACCCATGGTTCTTCTTCAGAAAAGACTGAAGGGAGAAATGGAAAAGAAGAACTCTCCCAAAATTAGAAGGAGTTGTACTGGAAAGCCTACTTGAGCTAAAGCCAAACCCCCCTGCTTTACTGCGTCTCTCCCTTAGTCTTCTGTCAATAGTACCGGCTAAGGTCATGCGCAGTCATTTAGGGTTCCCTCAGGGGTTGGGTGGCTGACCATGAGCATCCTTACACATCTGACAAAGTCCTCTTGCCTGAAGGATGGTTTATTAGAGGTTGGTCGAACAGACCAACCCCGGATCCACATCACCATTGGCAAGAACTCGTAACAGTAAGATCTTCGGCTGAGCGACGGCCTTAGTGAATAATAACATCTGAGATTCCTGCTCATGTCGCACGATTGGGGATTATCATAAACATGGCCTATAAGCTAAAAAAAAAAATCTGTCCACTGATCGTCCACTCAGGGCTTCAGGGGGTATCGCTAATGCCCAATCCTGAGGTGGGCCCTGAAGGAGAGACACAACAATTGCTACTCTTTCATGCCTCAGTGGAAAAATATTTGAAGCGAAAAAATAGATGACAAGGATTCCCGGAATGTGTCGGAATCTGTCAGGATTACCATCAAAGCGATCCGTTAGCAGCATCTTAGATATCTGACGAGGTGCAAGGATCCACAAAAGCAGGGGCATGGTGGGACACGGATGGGATTGGCAGGTCCGGGTACCTGGGTCCATTAAGCGTCCACGATGCTGGCGAAATTAGATTCAAGCCCCGCCATGCCCCTGAAATTGTGTTCGTCAACTCGTCCGCAACACGGTCAGTGACCGACAAGTCAGTGCTCATGATGAACCGCCGGGAGTAGACGGGAATCATGGGCTTGTTATAATGTAAGGACCATCAGGGACACACGAAAGACCAGACAATGTGAGGCCCAGACCTGGACCCAACCCAGTCCAGCCTTTTCGGTGGGGTACCTGCCTCCTTAAAAGGTCGCCCGAACCCAAAGACTGAAAACTACACTGAATACATGGGAACACAAGACACAGCATAAAACAAAAACAAAACCCAATAAGGGAACGTGAGACAAGCAATGTTGGCAGCAAGAGGGCAGCGCAGTAACCCAAATCTGGGAGACGAGAAACAACGTAAGACGAGCAAATCGTATAACAAGTCGGCAGATGCAGTACAAAATCAGGAAGAGACAGAATATCAGAAGCCAATGCAGAGTCAGGTAACCAGAAAATCTCAACAATAACAGCGTATAGCCAGGTAGAAGGAAAGAGTAACCCTAATATAACAGCACATACAGGGGACTAGGTAAGGGATTCTTAAATATGGAAGAGGTGAACACAGAGCAGAGGTTGATAGGTGGACATAAAACAAAGCCGATTAAGGAAACAAAGCTATCAATCAAAGAAGGAACACAGTTAACTAAAAGGGTGCTGGAGGATTGCTGGGCACGGGCGTTGGCCAGTAATCAATTACACACAGGGAAGGAAAGGACTCAGTTCACACTGGAAACCCAAAGAATACAAAGGCATTATGTCAAAAACCACGGCTTCCGTCGCTACGGCCGTGGCCGGCGACCAGAACTCGAAGCTGGGGGTCTGTCGTACATGATCATGACATCAGCTTAAAAATCTTTAGGTAGGTGGTAAGTGTCAAAGTAACATCAACATGAATGTCTGCAACCTAGGTTATCCAGCAAGGCATAACTTAGAGTAGTGCACTGACTGCCAACGCCTTCTTCTTATAGTACATCCTGGTGCCATCGTCTCTCCAGGTAAGCAAGTCACACAAACCCAGCCATGCACATGACATAAATAAAATGCAATTCATTAGACTAGGCAACCTTGTTTCATTGCTTCATGGTCCAGTTCTGATGCTTGTGTGCCCATTGTAATTTGGAGAAGGAGAGAGGTCAGCGTGGGCACTCTGACTATGACTAAACAACCCCATTAGCAGCTAACAGTGATGCACTGTGTGATCTAACACTTTTTTGCCATAGCCAGAATTATCTTATTAGATATTTTTACTATAGACTATCCTGGGTTCCTCAAGCGCATCAATGAGCCACAGGTGCCCATGACCTTGTCCTTCCTCCCACTTTTAGTAAGTACTAAACACTTCATTGAAAGAGCTTCTAACAAGACCTGACATTTTTTTAGAGGTTCCCCCATCATTAATTTAGCTACTACAATTGGGCCTATGTCAGATCCCCAGACAGTTGTCTCCTACATGGTGGTTGTTTTGCCTCTCTTTGCACAGCAGGTTGGAGTGGAGGGACTTGTGCCATTTTGTAACCTTATTAAGTTGCTTTTTGGCCGTATGTTAGCTGTTATGGAGCTGGGGACCTGGCTTTAAATCTGACCAGTATTAAATACATGGGTATTAAATACATGGTTTTTGTAAATTCTTCCTGTGTTTGTGTGGGTTTCCTTCAGCTTCTCCCAACACCCTATGAACCTTCAGATAGGCTTATTAGCCTCCAGTGCCAATTAGTCATAGCGTCTTTGTGTGTTTCCGACAGAGCAATGCCATTATGAGCCCCACAACGGACATGACTGATATCGGTAACAACAGTCTCTGTACAACACTACAGAATATGATAGAAATTCATTAGCAAAGGGAAATAAATAAAATATGTTTTTGTGAAGAATATTATTGGATCCATTTTATCATAATAGAAATGGTTATAAGACAAAGGAACAAAGCTCAGATCCATAGAGCAACAAACTTAATAGATTTTTATGGAAACATTTATACATTTGTGTAATAAACAATGATGACAATGATGGTTTCTAATTAAGTATATGAAGTTGGGAGAGCAGAGGCATTACTAGTATTAAAGGGCCCATATCGAAATGAAATGGCTTCACTACATAATGACAGGAAACTGGAATAGCAGAATAAGTAGCAATAATTGAAGGCATAAATAACAGCGCCATACATCAACCCTCATTGTGGTGCTAGATAGCAGAAAGCCACCAACCTGTTATTCCTTACAAAAAGTTACAGGGCAACATGTATGAAAACTGGTGCAGACTCGACATTCGGATTTCCCAATAGGTTAGTGTAGCATTTGTCAGTATGTATGAAAATCTCTCACAGCACTTTATAAATGTGTCCCACTGTGACAAAACCATGTGGAAAAATTTGTCTCGCCAGTATGAAATTGGCCTGGATTAGTATATTTCTGCGCCACATTCTGTCAAGATACATAAATGTGTCTAATTTTATAAATGTGGCGTGACACATGCCCTAGGATTTGGGGCATACAAAACTGTTAATGGTGTCGGACGTGCGCTAGTTTTTATCGAGAGTCTTTTAAACAATTTGCAGCAAATCACGCCAGAAAACTGGCGCAGCCCTGTTCATACATGTCACCCACAATATTCTTGTGCCTAACTGAGCCCCTCTGGACCACATATTATTGCTACAACCATACTTAGACCCATCGTAGAGTACTAATCGGAAATACTTCTAGACCATCTATCATTAGATCACCTTGCATTGTGCACTAAGGGGAAAACTAAAGAAGAATGTACCAGTAAAATCCATATTTACATGGAACAGAGCAAATTCTTTCAAGGGTTTCCTTGCTGCTGTTGGACTTTTCCAGTGAAAATACAGGTATTATTAGTTGACAAAATAGTCAAAAGTTAGAATATATAAAATATAATTTGTCACGGGAAAATCTATCAACATTAATTTTCCAAGGCCAATTTAGTAGCCGGCAGACAAACAACCATTAACACAAATGAATTGAGGACAAATCTTGGAGAGACATGTACGATCGGGTTTTTCACCCTTCTCTGGCGTCAAATGCGCCAAAGTGAGCGGCTACGATGTCTACTGCGCCTAATGAATGTGTTAGGCGTGTTGTTCGTAAGATAACACTTTTTAATGCGCCTAACATGAGGAGGTGTTCCGGGGGCGTTCTAAGGACGTGTTGCACCACACTCGTATTATTAGACACATATATGATTGTGGTTCGGCAAAACTAGGCGCATTACTGCTCGAACAGGCAGACCTATTTCAATGTGGTCTCCTGAGTCTGAGGAGTCGGAGTGGAGCTAGATTTGCCATTAGGACAAAAAATGTCAAATATTTCTCAACTTACAACAGTACAATAATAAAAAGTAATTTCTAATAATTATCAAACTACCGTATATACTCGAGTATAAGCCGAGTTTTTCAGCACAAAAAATGTGCTGAAAAATCCCCTCTCGGCTTATACTCGAGTCACTGTCGGCGCTCGGGCGCTGCGATGGCCCGTGCGCCGGCTGGGAAGCTTCAGGGAGCGCAGATAGCTGAAGGCCAAGTACAGCTGACAGCCTCCGGGCGCTGCGATGGCCCAGCCGCTGTCAGCGATCTCCTCCCCTGTGTGCGACTCCTCCGGAGCGCACACAGGAGAAGAGATACCACTGCGGCACAGAGAGCGAGCGCTCCCTGCTCCGCAAACTGGCGGCCGTCCAGAGTTTCCGGCACAGGCGGCGTGTGTCATCACGCTACGTGCGCGGCCTGATGACGTCACCTGCCGAGAAGACCGAGGAGAGCGCGCGGGAGGCCGGAGAGCGAGGAAGTGGAGCCGCAAGGGAGACGGAGCAGCGGGGAGCCAGGTAAGTGTTTTTTTTTTGTTTTTTTTTTAAACCCTGCCTACATCCTACCTATAGGACCCATACCTACCTATACCCTGCCTACATCCTACCTATAGGACCGATACCGGCCTATTACCCTGCCTACAGCTACCTATAGGACCTATACCTACCTATACCCTGCCTACAGCCTACCCATAGGTCCTATACCTGCCTATACCCTGCCTACAGCCTACCTATAGGACCTATACCTGCCTATACCCTGCCTACAGCCTACCTATAGGACCTATACCTGCCTATACCCTGCCTACAGCCTACCTAGAGGACCTATACCTGCCTATACCCTGCCTATAGCCTACCTAGAGGACCTATACCTGCCTATACCCTGCCTATAGCCTACCTAGAGGACCTATACCTGCCTATAGCCTACCTGGAGGACCTATACCCTGCCTATAGCCTGCGTAGGGGGACCTATAACTGCCTATAGCCTGCCTAGGGGGACCTATACCTGCCTATAACGACCTATACCTGCCTAGGGGACCTATACCATGCCTATAGCCTGCCTAGGGTGATCTATACCATGCTTATAGCCTGCCTAGGGGGACCTATGCCTGCCTATAACGAACCTATACTGCTATACCTGCCTAGGGGGACCTATATCTGCCTATAACGACCTATACCAGCCTATAACCTGCCTATGGGGGACATATAGCTGACTATATCTGCCTATGGGGGACTTTAGACTGCCTATAAAAGCCTATATCTGCCTATGGGGGACATTAAACTGCTTATACCAGCCTATATCTGCCTATGGGGGACATTAAACTGCCTATATCTGCCTATGTAATTTTATTGGCATCTATTTTTATTTTTAAAATTCACCATAGCCGCTGGCGTTTTTCACCCTAAGCTTATACTCGAGTCAATAAGCTTTCCTGGTTTTTGTGGCAAAAGTAGGTGCCTCGGCTTATACTCGGGTCGGCTTATATAAAATTTAATTATTTAAATTTAATAAAAAATATGATCATATAAAATTAATATAAAAATATATACTATCCCAAAAATATAAAAATATCTCCTAAAAATGTATTTAAAATTAATAGAATCTAAAACTAATTTTACATTTAATAACCCACTGATGTTGTTTTTCAGATTTTTACATTTTAAATTTTTACATTGAATTTGAAATGTATTTTTTGCTTCTCTCACCCTTTATTCTACGTACAACAAGAACCAGCACACCACAGGTCTTGCTGGGACCTGTGGTCCACCAAGCAAGATCATTACCATAGTTTCTATTCACTGACATGCTATTCTAATGACTTTTCTTTTATTTTCAACCTATCTATAGCTTTTATACATGTTTGGCGCATTACTAATGCGCCTAAGTTCTGTAATGTGCCAAACACATAGACGAGGTGCAATGAACTTTAGACTCTCATAGACTTTCATACATCAGGAGCAAGATACACTCAAAATTAGATGATAAAAAGAACAACGATGCATCTAGTTCCATATATGTCACCCTAGGTAGCTGAAAATGAGAACGAAAAATATTTCATCACACCCCCCCCACAGACGAAGAAACTGATGTTGTTGTAATACTGCATTATAACATAAAGTTATGGGACACACGGTCACAGTACATTTTTCTCCAGCCCACTTTATATAATGTAAACCCACAGAAGGGATATGGGCCAGAGCTGGATTATTCAGGACTATGGCAGAAGGAATAAACTGCTCTCTGTCTGTGGGAAGCTGGGATCATATTATCAGCTGTCACATCTCGGGATGAATTCATCTCTTGTCAGGTTGCAGTACAGTAGCTGAAATGATTCTCCTGTCTGTTAATCCAGTGTGCACAGAGCAGAGAGAGATAATCATCACATCTACTTGCTGATTCAATGACAGAGAATAGAAGATGTGTTATTGCTCATATTCTCCGTCTACCTAGTGAATGGGAGCAGGCAAGCGTGTTGGGATAATGAAACAATCTGACAGCACTTTTCCAGAAAGTTCAATGTTGGGGTGCTAGGGAGGAGAAGAAGATAAACCACTCTGTATATAAGGACATTTGGTTTGTTGGGTGAATCAAACATTGAACAGTTCTCTCTGACAGCTATCACAAGAAGCCTGAGGAACATGGATGTGACTATCCAACACCCCTGGTTCCGCCGCCAATTTTTCTCCTTCTTTGGACCAAACAGGATGTTTGAACAAAGTTTTGGGGAGCACCTTCAAGAGGCTGATCTGTTCCCATCTGTGATGTCCCCTTTCTACTTTAGATATCCTTTCCTCAGACTTCCATCCTGGATAGAAGGTGGCTTGTCGGAGGTAATTGACTACTTGTTTGTTTCATCTGTTTTACGTTTTCATGTAGACTAATATCTAGGACAGCGCTCTCCAACCTATGTGTACATTATCATGTAAACTAATATCTAGGACAGTGCTCTTCAACCTATGTGTTCCTAACTGTTGCTAGATTTCAACTCCCTGCATACCCTGAAAGCTAAGGACTAGGAGTTGTAGCTATACAACAGGTTGGAGACAAGTGATCCTGGACATGGGGCTACTTTTTGGATGGCTATAACAAAAACCCTTTTTTAGGCTATGTTCACACGGAGTAATTGCGGCGCGTACAGTACTGTGGAAGCCGCGCTAATACGTGTGTACTGCCGCGGCGCAGGGGGGGGTGGCAGCACGTATTCGCCACAAGTAATTGACATGTCACTTATCTCCCCACGCGTACAATACGATCGTATTGTACGAGCAGGGAGAGAAGGCGTAATCCATAGTTCTCAATGAGAACAATGGATTACCGTAATTTCGGCACGCATCCCGCTTGTATTAGAGCGCAAATACGATGCGAAAATGCGCGCCAAATTTGCCCGTGTGAACATAGCCTTAGGCAATAATATTGACAAAAGCGCAGTCAACTTCCATTTACAACAGCAATTTCTCAGTCAGTACATAAGGCTTTTAATTATTGAGTCGTAAAACAATGGTAATTAGCAGAATGTTTTTTCTAGCTTATTACCCTTGAGGTATTCTTGTCAAATAGTAATATATCGTGATGATCGCTTATAAATACTCCAATTTTTCTTATGTGACTTTGTTAAAATTTGGTCATGGAGAGAAGAATGGAGAAAACATTTGGTCACCCATACATAGATCCCTATGGATTTATAAGCCACATCTGTGGACTGTTAGTAAACAGTATCCTATGCCTGCCCCATCACCGGCAGAAAAATGCTTTTCTTTCTATATAAGGAGGTTAGTAAAATCCTGTTCTATGGTAGTTTAACATTACCTTATCCATAGCCCAATTCTAGCTTTTTTATTTGCAGTATGTGAATGGAATTTATTAGACAAGATTTAGGCTTGCAATATTTATATATCCGCAGGGTTGCCCCCACCCCCAGTACAGGAACCATGCAAACAAAGATAAACCACCCAGTATTATTATGTATGGTAGTGTTATTAGGGAATTGTAGTATTATGTGGCTCCTTATGGCAGTATTATGTCTACGGCATATTATTTGTGTGCTATGTCATGGAATTATGTGAACAATATATGAAGGAAAACCGGCCAGTAGGGAAGCCTTACTTTCCTTGTTGCTTATGGCCCCCATTAAGTATTTTGGAGTCTCTACTACTAAATGTTATTCAATGAGGGTGAAAGGAAGGCGCCCTATACTCACTCCATAGCACGCGGTATATTTATTAAGGTATAGATCCTACAAATTCCCATTTCTATAAAACCAGCCTTAGATGTACCCTAGTTGTTTACATACATGTTTTAGACAAGTCTTCTGCTTCTAGGTTTTTCTTATTCATTTATGATAGGTAAGATTTCTGGCGACTTCATATCTGACCTATTCAGGCCTTACTTAACTTTTGAAATAAACAAAGTTTTTCCTAGGAATCATTGAGACTGTTCCTGATAATAAATTGAACCTTGTTGTGGGCGCAGAAGTACATTCTAATCCTACAGTAATAAATCGGTTGTCACACAGAAGATCCCTTCTTTATATGCACGTATCCCATTACAGCACATTGGCAAGCATGCATAACCCTACACTGGAAATCAACATCACACCCTAAAATATAAATAGCATTCCTGATGAAGCAAGGAAACTTGATCTGCCAGACAGTAATGTTACGGGACATTGTATTATGCAATAATGTTTTTTTTCAGCTATATTTTATTTCCTCTTTGTAACAGGAGATGTGAGTTTGGGATCTTCACTGGGGTGACTACATTGTCCTCTGTCTGTGTGGATGTAAACCGTTTCACTTCTTAGTGCCTATGTCAGTGGTAATTGGAGAGGAGACCCTGAGAATTGGAGAGGCTCAGATATCATGAATTATTGGGATGTTGCTGCGACTGGGAGAAAATCTTAATCTGTTACCCACTTTGTAGACAAATTTACTTGCAGCTCCTGGGTTTAGATGCAGAAATGTTGACGTCCAAACCACCAATCCCTAACTACAACACTTCTCATATGGGGCAGAGGGACCTTTCGGACCCCCTCAGGCTTCACAGTCCAGAACCTTTGTACTCTATGGTTATGCTTCTACTTATTGATGCCAGTAATTTAGGTACCTATGAATTATCTGTCCTGAAATATATGTCCATGTTGTTCCCACACTAATATCTAAATCCCTATTTTGTTGTAAATTCATATACAAAGTTTTGCTTGTACTAAAGTGGATTTGTCTTCAGACCAGGCTCCCCATCTAAGGAAAATAAATTTAAAGGGCGTCGCTTCCCCGTTAGCCCCAAAAAATTAAAGGTGATCAGCAATAACAGATAAATGTTTGAGTGTAAGGGTAGTCCTCCCTCACCTCTCCTTGACTCTGCTGTATGTCAACACCATAATTACTTCAAACACGCAAAAAAGTATCTGGTGAGGCCAGGAAGGCTTTCTTATGGAAATACACCAGACTTATAAAACATGTGTCTGGCTTATTCTCTGATTGCACCTATAAACCCAATGGAACCAAATGTTGTGCTCTGCCCTGTACTATGCTGCTCTCAGGGTGAGGAACTCGAAGGCCTTGTCCCCACTGCACGGTTTTTTTAGCCGGGTTTTTAGACCCTTTTTGGGTTTTTTAAAACTGTTGAGACCAGTGACAAACTTTGCGCGGGGCCTCTTTGGGAAAAAACCATGAAGCGGCCCCATGCAGAGATTTTTTGGGTGGTTTTTTACACCCCCGGCAGTCTGAAAAACATAGAAGTTTCTTTTCCGCCTGGTTTTGGGGTTTTTAACATTTCAATGTGAAGGGGGGGCGGCTTTTTGCGTCGGTGTTTGGTGCAAAACAGGCACTACGGGGGTAATGACCGTATTTGTTCCTGCGTGGGGGTGCCCTAAAGGGGGGTCACAGGAAAAATGAAATACTCGGAAATCCCGTGGTATTTACATGTTTTTGGGATGCCCGGCCGCAGGGGGGGGAGCCCTTTTTGCATTTGCGGAGAAAAGCCCCCCCCCTTTACATTTAAAAATTAATTCCACCCCAAAACCCGGGGAAGAATGAACTTTCTCAATGTTTTTTGGACCCCTTTGGGGGTAAAAAAACCCTCGGCGGAAAACCCTGCAGTGGGGGACCGTCACGGATTTTCCATTAAGGCCATGTAAAAGTTTGTCGTGGTCGCGAAGCTTTCAAAAAACCCGGAGAAAAACAGTGCGTGGGGAAAGCACTAAAAAGTTTAATTTTCCTGTGGCCCCCAGCCATGAACAACCCCAAAAAGATTTTCCGATGCAATTTAAAAAAAAAATATTTTCCATTAATGTTAACCAGTAAGCAAAAAACAAACAAAATCCCGGTGAAATGTTAAAATAAACTATTATTCTAAACAGTCCCAAAAGTTTTCGTCAAGGGGCCTTTGTTGGGGAATTTTGCTAGCTCTCATTTTGGTTTTGATTTTGCATATGTGTTACAAATAAGGAAGAATAAAGTTTTTTTAAATTTCATCGAGAAAAACTGTGTTGCCCTTTGGTTTAGGGGCAGTGGATTGTTTTTGGCAAAAGGGGGACCCAGTAATTAAAGGGGGTGCCGAACCTTTATGTTTTTTTGGGCAGGAAATTTATTAAGTAATATTAAGCCAAATGAACATTGTCAGTCTTTGCATCATGTGAAATGTAATTTGGTGAGGTAAAAGGGTCTTATTGTTTATTACATTAAATTTTTTTGTTCTTTCCCGTCTGTAAAGTACCCAATGAACCCAGCCACACCGTATCACTTTTCCCCGGAAAAAATAACACCCCCTACTCCTGGACAAAAGCCCTTATGTCGGGATGACGAATACTGAGCTTATCTGAAATAAATAGGGACATGGGAAACGGAGGGGGATGGATAGGAAAACTAAGGCAATGTTATGGCAGGAGGTTATGGGCTCTGTCCTGGAGGCCAAGGTGATATCTACAAGCCACTTTGTCTTAGTTGGGGTATGAAGATACAAGACTTGGGCACAAAAGACATTTATTATCCATCCATGGTGCTAGACCTTGAATGGAGCAGCGGTGCCCACATTTGAACACTGCTCCTCTCGTGCAGCAAACAAGAACAGGGAGTCTGGTCCCCCTTTTTAGGGAAACGGTGGTGGCCACGGGGGGGCAACCCCCATTTTATTAAAACCCTTTATCACCCATCCCTTGGATTAAAAGTAAAAGTTTTTTTGTTGTAGAAAACCCCTTTTAACCCCTTTTTGAAGGTTTTTAAAAGATAGTGTAAGAATGCAAGGAGTGACAAAACACTTTGATAATGACCCCGGTATAGTGGAGAAAATTTCAGCCCTTTTTTATTTAAATTGGTTGGGAAATTTTAAAACTTTTTAAAAGGGGGTTTTTTAAAAACCCCGTGTTTTTTCAAGGGGGCACAGGAAACTTTGGCCCCACTTTTCCTGATCAGCTGTAAAGGGGGGTCAAAAGCCCGTGATTGGCATTTGGGGTTTGCTTTTCCTAGTGGGCTGTTACAGTGTCATAGCTCCAGAAGGTTTGTAAACTGTAGTACACATGGCTATAAAGTTCTAAACAGTTAAAGCTTGTCAGTAAGTAATGTAAATTTGCGCTTTTAAGATAAGGACCACAACAGGGAGTGAGTCATTATCAGACCACTGCTTCTAACTCTGAAGAGAGGCAAAATCAAAAAAGCAATGTATTTGGTAATAGTCTCTTTTTACCATTGGGAATTTATGGGGTATTTTTTGGGAAAAAACCCCCAAAATTTTAAAAAGGTTTTGTTTGTGTTTTGTATGATTGAAAAATTCATGTTTTGCAATAAATTTTAAGCAAAAAAATTTTTTTGAAAATTTTATTTTAAAAATTTTTATTAAAAATTAAAAGGGGGGGAAAATTTTTTTTTTTAAAAAAAAGGGTTTTTTAAAAAAAAAAAAAGGGGGGCCTTTTCCCCTTTTTTTGGGGGAAAACCCCAAAAAAAAGGTTTTTTTGTTTTTTTTTTTAATTTTTTTTTTAAAAAAAAAAACCCCCCCCCCCCCCCCCCCTTTTTTTTTTTTTTTTAATTTTTTAAAAAATTTTTTAATAATTTTTTTTTTTTTTTTTAAAAATTTTTTTTTTTATTAAAAAAAAAAAAAAATTTTCAAAAAAGGGGGGGTTTTTTTTAAAAAAAAATATTTAAAAAAAAAAAATTTTTAAAAAATTTTTAAAAAAATTTTATTTTTTAAAATTTTTTTTTTTAAAAAACCCCCCAAAAAAAAAAAACAAAAAAAAATTTTTTAAAAACAAAAAAAAAAAAAAAAAAAAAACCCCCCCCAAAAAAAAAAAAAAAAAAAAAAAAAAAAAAAAAAGAAAAAAAAAAAAATTTTAAAAAAAAAAAAACCCCAAAAAAAAAAACCCCAAAAAAAAAAAAAAAAACAGAAATTAAAAAAAAAAATAAAAAAAAAAAAAAAAAAAAAAAAAAATTAAAAATTTAAAAAAAAAAAAAAAAAACCCCAAAAAAAAAAAAAAAAAAAAAAAAAAAAAAAAGAAAAAAAAAAAAAAAAAAAAAAAAAAAAAATTATTTTTGGGGAAAAAAAATTTAAAAAAAAAAAAAATTTTTTTAAAAAAAAAAAAAAAAAAAAAAAAAAAAAATTAGGTGCAAAAAAGGACCGGCATTATGAAAGGAACAGTGCTAAAAAACAAGAAACAGAGGGGAACAGGGGAAGACAAATGGCCACATGTATGAACCTGTAAAGATCCAAACTCCTTTTTTGCCCTTATAACCTGAGCAAAAGGGGAGTGATTTTTTGGGCCCTAAAAAAGTTCATCTGTGGCCAAAAAGCACTCTTCTAGTTTAGTATAGTTTGTATAGGTAGTTTTCCTTTGTTTCGACGAACTAATTAAAAGGGTTGTCTACTACAAGGTTTGCTTTTTATTTTAAAAGTTTGCAAAACAAGTCACTTTGCAATTTTGTCTTACGTTTTCTCCCTATTCGAGTATCCCCCTCTTTATGGCTGCATCGTTCCGGGTCGCAAAAACTAAGCCCTGTTCAATGTCTCATGATAGACTACCAGCATGGTTGCTATAGCTACAGACTGGCTTTACTGCAGCCTGTAGAACCCATAAACCCCCCCCTAAATTTCAAAATGAAACCAAGGAAACAAGACTGAAGTAAGATGAATCAATGTAGTGAGACAACCCCTTTAATAATGCTCACCTGAGCAGGTTGTACAAACAATGGTACAACTCATATAAAGGTGTCAGTTTCGATCCTTGCAAGTTTCGATATCCACAAAATGGAGCAGCCCATGTTTTTACGACCCGGGGCTAGCCTATAGTTTAAAGGGGGGGAATTTAATATGCAAAGAGACTTAAAGTCTCAAAACAAAGAGGTATTGGCGTATGGATATCAGGATAAGAAAGCCAATAATAATGCCTGGACAATAAAACGTGTAGTATGTCCGTTTTATTGGCGCTAAAAATTATGAAACAATAAATTTCAACGCATTTCGCACGCAACCTTTGCATGCTTCATCAGGAAGAAGTATCACATAGTAATAAGACCTTTAAATAGCCCACATCAATCAGTCCGCTGGATATACATCCGGTTCCGGAAACTGATACGATACTTTTACATCCATTTTCACTTGAGACAATGCTGTGTGACAATAAAATATTTCTAAATATTTAGACATATATTTAAAACATAACCTTTACCTCTCTAAGTTCGGCGTTTATCTACTCGGCGGTGCTCGCCTCTTGCTGTCGCGAATGGAAGCAGAGGGGTTCGTTTGAGGGAACTAAGCCCATAAGTTTGAGAAGTACGCTTAAGAATGCGAGAACAGCGTAAACTAATGTGTTTTTCCCTTACATAAAAGTGGGGGGCCAAGGTTTTGCTTTGTTCTAAAGGTGAGATGGGGACCGGGTGCGTTTTTTTTTTTTGCAAAGAAGGCAAGGCTGGCTGAGGCAGTGTAAAGTGACAAAGAATTTAAGGTGTTGACTTGGTCTCTAAATTCCTCAAGTCTCAAAATGTTTGGTGTCTGGTTTTAGTGCAAATAAAAAAATCCCCCTTACACCCTGTAGGTCTTTATTATTTTATTTTTTATTTTTATTTTTTTTTTAAAGGCCTTTATTCCAGGGCGCTGACATTCGGGGGGTTACATACATTACATAAGTAAAAGGTACATGATAAGGGATAATGGGCAAATTTGGGAGACAGAGGGGGAGAGGACCCCACCCGCGAGGGCTTTCAATCTACAAGGAGGGGGAAAGAGACAGGAGGTGAGGGGCAGACATGTCTGTGGAGGAAGTAGTGACAAGTTTAGTGAAGGTTATAGGCAAGCCTGAAGAAATGGGTTTTCAGGTTGCTTTGAAGCTGGTGAAAGTGGAGGAGAGTCTGATGTGTTGGGGCAGTGAGTTCCAGAGTGTGGGTGAAGCACGGGAGAAGTCTTGGAGACGGTTGTGTGAGGAGCTGATAAGGGGAGAGCAGAGGAAAGGCCCTGTGAGGAGCGGAGAGTGCGGGGGGAGATATTTGGAAATTAGGGCAGAGATGTTAGGGGAGAGGTCATGGAGAGCCTTGTAGGTCAGGTTTAGTAGCTTAAAAATGAATTCGCTGGGAAGGGGAAACCCAAGTGGGGGTTTTGGCAGAGGGGGAGGCAGAGGAGTAGCGGAGGAAAAGGTGGATAAAGAGGGCAGCAGAGTTAAGGATGGATTGGGGGGGAGCGGGGGGTGCTAGCTGGGAGGCCACTGAGAAGGATGTTGCGTAGTCTAGGCGGGAGATGACAAGGCTGGACCAGAAATTTTTGTAGTGTCATAGCCGGGGAAGAGCGGATGCGAGAGATGTTTTTCAGTGGAGGCGGAGGCAGAGGTGGGGTTTGGATGTGTGGTTTGGAAGATAAAGCAGAGTCTAGGTTTAAACCCCAAGACAGCGGATTTGTGGGACCGGTAAAAGTGTAGAGCCTTTGACTGTAATAGAGAGATCAGGGGCAGGGGTAGAGTTGGATGGTGGAAAGATGATGAGTTCTGTTTTCTCCACATATAGTTTTAGGAGACGTGATGAGAAGAAGGAGGAAATGGAGGACTTTAAAGAACCAATGATAATGACTTGGTCCCAGATATCACACATCCTCTTCATAGGTGGTGGGGTAAGTTCACACGGCATATTGGGGCGCATGCTGTACGCGCCGCAATACGGCGTGTGTTTTAGAAGTTCAGCGCATACTTCCAAGCACGGGAGAGGGGGGCGGCCCCATTCACCTTCATTATCAGCGGTGCATAAGCGCCGCGAAGAAGTGATGTGTCTCGATGAGAGCTATGACTTACCGTAATTGTGGAGCTTATATCGGGTGTACTAAAATGCAAGTATGGAGCAAAATGCGCCCCACAATCACGCCATGTGAACATACCCTTATGGAGTCCATGCTACGACAGTTCAGCGCTGTTTTGATGCCACATGGAGGACTAACACAATATTAGGCAGTAGCCCGTAAATTACATGATTGATGTGTGGATATATAACCAAAAAGTACAAAATGTATGCATGTCATCCAGTGCCTACCCTTAGTAAGGCAAAGAGCTTGTATATTTCATATTCATTGCTCTGCACTGCCAAACATTACCCATGGAAAAGAAGGCTTCCTCATTAAAGGGGTTGTCTCATGTCAAAAGTGTATTCTGACTTCTGCTAATTAGATAAATCTCATGCTGTCAGGACCAGGGAAGCTTCTGAGTTAAAGTAAAAAGTAGTAATTACTGTCTTTTGTCTGAAAGATCAGATAACACATAAGCTCTCACTGTCCAGAGTTCTGTGCTGCCTTGACCTGTGTGATGATGTCACTCCTGCTATCAGATAGAACAAACAGCAGGGGAGAAGTACACATGTCGGTCACTTGGGAAGCTAGAAAGCCCTCAGATGGTGATAAAATCACTTGTAGTTCCTCAACAACCAAAAAATGAACAGCGCAATATATTTGGAAAACGTCTTCATTTAGTGTTCCCTACATGTTGAAAGGTAATCTTTGTAGCGAGACAACCCCTTTAAGGATGTCACAGGGGAGTGTCTTAATTTATTGACGCAGAATTGTCGTTATTGTCTGGAGCAGGTAAAGACAAAGTCATGAGTAGATATTCTGTTGAGAGAAAAACTAGCACAGTCTATTCTTTTCATCAGAAATGCCAATGGATCCCAGAATACGTCAATGCTCTTTGTTAGGATTTGTGGGGATTCATGAGAAAATGGATCTGGCTGTGATGCTAATGTGAACAGAGCTTACATCATATATAATGCCAGTAGCTGTCAACAGGCCTATAAAATACGCACATAATCATTCTTTGTGCTCTGGGTGTACTCATTCACCAGTCCATAATACCAGTTCAGCACATACAGTATACAGCTGCTATCACCTGGTTGAAAGGGATTTTAACACAAGGTCAGAAACTTTTACATTGAGTTACATTAAAAGTGCCCTAATAACATTAAAAATCAGTGTGATTTTACAAAGCTGTGGCACTGCTTTGCACCATCATGAAGTGCTAGATATGTTCTTGCGTATATTAGGGGTCTCCTGTTTGGACAGCTAACACTGCCTAGAGCACATGCTTTTGGAAATGTTCTGCTCCATGTTAGTGTTATGAAGGCATAATACAGCTGCCAAAATATATAGGGCATCTCCTTGTGACAGATGTGCTTGACTAGGTTTCCCATTGCTCATAGTGATCATACATTTTCTGGCGATTTATTTACTTAGATATAAATACATTCCATTTTCTTCCACAGATGAGACTGGAAAAGGACAAGTTTTCTGTTAACCTTGATGTGAAACATTTCTCCCCAGAAGAACTGAAAGTGAAAGTGATGGGAGATTTCATTGAAATCCATGGAAAACATGAAGAGCGTCAGGTAATAGTCAAACCCTATTAAAGTCAATGGGGTCTACCAGTATCCATTGGGATCCTAAAATGTTGGAGAATAGGTACCACCATTAGAAACAGAGTGTCCTTCTACATCATAGGACAATGTGCAATACACAAAAGAAGGTCTATCCTCATAGTCACAAACAATGCCTTTTGCACCTCAAGGGCATTTGCATATAACAAGGCATTATTGGAAGAGAGCTGAACTCACTATTGTCCCCTCTATTGAATGTAGCCATCCTCAACTCACTTGTGACTCACTGAACAAGTATTGGTCATGCATACAGCTGTTTCGGGATTTTGCCCCTCGTTAGTGCAGAGCTTATTGGCTGACTGACGGGCAATGAGTGGGAATATCTATACTTTTAAGATAAGACACATGTAATACCAAATTTGTATAAGTAGGAAACAGTAGAGTCAATTAACCAATAAATAAAATCTTAATAAGGTCTAAATGGAATGACCTTACATTGGAATTAACAAAGACAGGTAAATAAATCAGCTCACTTACTAGGCGTTTCAGAATCAGAATTAACAGTCCACACATATATCACTGTAAGGACATGTTCACACGGGCTCATTTTGCGTCGTATTTGCACTCTAATACGAGCGAATTCTATGAGAACTATGGATTACACTTCCTCTCCCCGCTCGTACAATACGATCATATTGTATGCCCAGGGAGATAAGTGACATGTCAATTACTTGCGCCGAATATGCCCCGCGAGTAATGACTATCAATAGGGCCGGCAGGCTGCCAGTCCCCCCTTGCTGTGGGAATGAGCGCGTATTAGCGCGACTCCCAAAGCACACGGCGTAATTGCGGCCATACTGTACGCACTGCAATTACGCTGTGTGAACATAGCCTGAAACTACACCTTATCAAGCCTTGAGCCATAGTATCATGGAGATACGCATGGGGACTTCTTTCACCCACGATATATTAATCCTGGTGTAAGATCATTCCATTTAGACCTTATTAAGACTTTAAATATTGGCGAATATTTAAAATTCTTCACACTATGTTTACAGTGTATTAAGAAAGAAGAATCAAGCAGTTGGATCTCAACATACAACCATAGATCCTTTTGTTATATTCTAAAAGACCAAGGGCCACATGTATGAAAACGGTCTTGGTCTAAGATTTTCTTCATTGCCCATAGAAACCAACTCTGATTTGTTGCTATGGGCAACAAAGAAAGTCTTAGACCAAGACCATTTTCATACATGTTACCCCAAATGTCACATCAGACCATTTGTAACTGTTTCTATCAGCGTGGTCTGTGTGGTAGACAACCTGACCACTCCACCAGGTACAGGCATCATCTTCTTGCATGGGCAAGGGAGCATCTATGCTGGATGAGGGAGCAGCAGTGGTCCTCAGTGCTGTTCAGTGATGAAAGTCGATTCATTCTGAGCAGACATTATGGCCGCCACCGATGGTGGAAATGTCAGAAAGAGCGCTATGCATCAGTCAGGTCAGGTACCCTTGCCAGTCATCTAGCAGGCAGACCATGCTGATGTAAACGGTGAACAGCACTTAGTTGCCTATGACACTTGGTTCCATTTCACCTCTCTTAAACGGGTCTGGAGTTGGTGGTATTCATCATCTGTTTCGGCAGGGCATTGTTTACAATGAAGCGGTCATCAGTGTGTGATGGAGAAGTACATCCACTGCTTTGTCTTCCTGTGACTCTTCCGGTCTGCATCTCTGTAGCAACCCGCTGATAACACTCTGTGACACTCTAAGCTCCGTGGCCACTTCCATCTGAGAGCATCCTGCTTGAAGCCTCGCAAAGGCAACGTACTTTTGATCAATTGTAAAGTGTTGTCTTGGTCTCATGATGTCAAAATGTGAACAGCATGATGAGGAGGTCTGTTTAAATCCCAATTCAAATTGATCGTCTAAATTTATAGTGCAATTTTAAAAAAATTCAAGCAATGTTAGGTTCATCCTCAAGTTTTAACTAAAAATCAAATATCTTTAATTTTTTGTGAGTTGTGTATGTAAAATGTGGTAAATATAGAACACAAAAACGACCAGAAGTCCAGGGCTAGCGGTTATAGCACAACAACATTATTAGTGATGACTGGTAATACAAATTACAGGTGGGAAACCAAATCCCAACTTCAAAAAAAAATGCATCAGACATTATTCCAAAACCATTAATATTGTTACTGGTTATTCTGTTACTTGCAGGATGAACATGGCTATATTTCCAGAGACTTCCAGCGTAGATATAAAATCCCATTGGATGTTGATCCCCTCTCCATCACCTCATCCTTGTCTCCAGATGGAGTCCTGACTGTAACTGGACCAAGGAAACTGGCTGACGTTCCTGAACGCTCCATCCCCATCACCCGTGAAGAAAAGGCGACCATTGGAGCTGCACCCAAGAAGTAGAATCTCTTAGCATTTTCAGCTAGAGAAGATACCTTTCCACCCTGCCAGAGAGTGCGCGTACTACACTGCTACATGTATTTATTTGTGCTGTCCCGTGACCAAATCAAATTACTAATGCAAATAAAAGCAAGAAGAAGCATCTGCAAATGTTTCACTGATAGTCCCCTGTCTTTTTATTACATATTCGCTCATTCTACAGATGGGAATAGGAGCACAATGTTTTATGCTATTTCATATCTTTCTTGCGTAATGTTCCATTCAATTACAGCTCACAAAAATAAGGCAAGAGGACAAGACATAATTATGGTTCCCCTTTCAACTGACAAGGGTGCATCCAGTAATTTCTCTACAGTGGTCCAGAAACCAAAAAAGGGAGATAAGGAAATTGTGAAGACTAAAATGGTTTTGAAACATAATACCTATCTACAGAAGTTTCAGGTGACTTAAAGAGAACCTAACACATAGTTTATGCCCCCCTTGCTAAGGACAGCACAAGCTAGTGACAGACATGCTGTTTCCAACGATGTGTCCCTTATTCTGTAAGATGCTGTTGTAGAGCATTATCCCCTCAAATCTTATTCATGAGCAGGGTAGCCCCACCCACCAATTGATAGCCCCGCCCACTGACAGTTATTCACGTTTCTGCCTATTCAAAGTAATAGGCTTATCAGTTAAGGTGGGTGGGGCTAGTATCAGGTGGGCGGGGTTTGAAAAAACTGACTCTGAATGAATCTTTTCTGGCTAAAAACTGCAGATTTGAGCAATAAATACTCTAAAACTACAGCATCTTACAGAGTAAGGGACAAGGCACTGGAAACAGCAGGTCTGTCACTATCTTGTACTGTCCTCAGCAAGGGGGCATAATCTATGTGACAGGTTCTATTTAAAGGGGTATTCCCACCACACACATTCATGGCATATGAATAGGACAGGAGTTCCAACCAACCTCTCCATTTAAAACAGAGATGTTCCTGGGACTGTTCTCAAGAGAATGGTGGGATCCTCACCTATTACACATTGATGGCATATCCTATCGCTGTGCCATCAATACGTATGCTAGGATTGCTTTAGAGAGGATGTGCAGGACTTAAAAATACATCTTCAACGAAGCTGAGCTGTAAAACCGCAATAGTCCTTGAACAGGTGTGGCGCTGTTTTGAAGGAAGTAATTTTTCTAATCCTGTACAAATCCTTTAAACACCATTTTATTTTTGTCCATAAACTTTAAATAGATCCAAAGTTCAGGGCCAATGATTTCCATAAATTACATTTACAGCAGTCAGAGCTCCGGGTTTTAGATTTCCTGTTTAGACATACAGTAGTTACATGATAACATTCTGCCATCCTGCAGTCACCACAACAGGGAACTTACCGTGTACAGTTGTTACATTGAAAAAAATAGTATGCACATAGGGCCACAAGTATGAACCTGGTCTAAAATTCACTCTTTTGCCCATAGGTTACTATGGGCAAAAGAGTGAGTTTTAGACCTAAACAGGTTCATACATGTATGAATGGGGCTGTGGCAATTTAGTTTTCTGGCATCAAAAAGCTGTAGTAGACCTGTTCTATAGATATATGAATAGTCGCATTCCAATCCTTGGGGCAATAAGCGTCGATGCGTCACTTTTTAATGCGCCAAAGATTTGGGACGTTCTGGAGCATGTTGCATTACATTCATAGAAGTAGACACATTTAGGATTCTTTGACGCCAAACCTAGGCACAAAACATTTAGAACAGCCAGTGCAGGTTAAAGGGGTTGTATCATTTCATTAAATGGTCTTCAGAATAAGGGTGCAGTGAAAACAAGCAACTTTGCAATTGGATGTCATTAGCAAAGCTGTCTTGTTACCACAGGATCCCTTTTCTTCTGTTTCTGTTTACACTGATATCCAGTCCTGGTCTGATCCCTCCTTGTTTTTCACTAGCCAAGAGCTCATTTACATTCTTTTCAGCCAGCATTCCTGTGTCTCTCACTCAGAGTAAGGGACCGGTGTATTTTCACTCTACACAGCCAGAGGAAATAGAATAACTGAAGGGCTTATGCAATCAGGAAACAGCCCAATTTGTGTCGAACCCTGTCTGACTCAGAGTTAGGGGCCCTAGCATTTTCTCTCTCCACACCCAGCAGAAACAGACTACAATGAGAAAACATAACAGTTTTGTCTCGGTGCCTAACTCTCCTGCATAGAAGGGAGGGTTCATAGAATGCTGCATTCAACTGTAACAAATCTCCAGCTGTTAGAGGAGAAGAGATCAGTGCTCTGAGTTCATACACTCTCTAGACTGAATGCAGCCTGTGGTATGTATACAGCTCTTACAAAATAAGCCTGCATAGGGAGAGACACAGTGACATGTGGACTCGGGAGGGGGGTGGGGCTCCGGGAGCCACATAGAGAAGGGGGGGGGATGATGTCACCCAGCTGGGAGGGGAAGAAATGCCCCTGCATTTCTAGAGTTGAGAAGCTGACAGCAGTATGAATCAGCCGAACTAAAGAAGCGATACATCCCCTTTAAAGGTGGTGCCTTGGCACTATTGGCACTTGACTGTGCCTGAATATATGAACTGCAGACAAAAAGGTTTATAAAGTCTGGCACATTCTATAATATCTTAAATATATTTAGAACTGGCCTGTCAGCACCAACGTTCATAAAAGTTGCACTTAGTTCCCCCCTAATGTTGACCAAAAATACAGAATTTTGTCATTAAAAGGAGTATTTTCATCTCAAGCATTTACAGCCCTGCTTGATGGTCTGAAGGATAGGCGGCTAAAGCTTACAACCAATCTGATCCCCTAAGACTCTGTGCACTGGAACAGATCATTAAGCCAGAAAAATCAATTGCATATCTGCAGATAAATCTGAGCACATTTCTGCCATATTTTTATTTTGTGCAACAGATTTTAAAGCAAATTAACCATACTCAGCGGGGCTGGGTCCCATCCTCTTTACCAACACGCTTTCTACATGGAATCGGTGCAGGAGCTGTGTTGAAAAGTGACAAGTTACTTATTATTTTCCATACTGAGGATTATCGAGATCTGCGCAATATAAACTACAACATGGATTTCCATTAAACATAATAAGACACAGACTCCGTTCAGAATTCACCCAGATATCTCCTACTGATAGCTTAGCATCCATAGATAACGTAGGTTGGTCATATGGTCCTTTCCAGCAAAGCAATACAAGTTGGAAATCACTGTGAAGAACATGATCCTTCTTTATTCTCATCAAAAAGGGATAAAATGCCTTAAAATACTCAAAAACAGGAGACTTATCGTTGATTTTGATAATTGCATTCTCTCCACATAAATAACAAAGCATTGCTAATTCTATGGGTGTGAAACCCTAAGGCTGATGGTACTTTATGCATTAACAAGTGTAATGTGTCTTTAATAAATTCCAGTTATTCTGGATCAGGTTTATATAGAAAGTCTAATATAAAGGGGTATTCCCACCACACACTGATGATGCCATTTGGCTGTACTTGGGACTTCCATTAAAATCAATGGGAGAGTTCTGACCACTTCTCCGTTCAAAGTGGAGAGGTTTTGGGGCCCGTTCTCGAGATAGAAGTCTGTCCCACATCTGGAACCTACATCTGGCACACATTGATGGCATATCCTATTGATAGTGGGAACACCCCTTTGATCATTCCATTTACTAAGACAATCTGAATAACAGGATTTAACTCTATGCCGTCTTCACTGAAGAAAACCTGGATGACGGTCAAGAGCTGCCATAGTCAATCATGTAGCTGGATTTTCGTTGAGATCTGCATTGTGATGGGTTAAGTTCAGGTTGATGTCCTGGGAAAACATGAGGCTCTCGCTTGAAAGCTGAAAAAGGTAAAATCAGAGCTTATAAATATCCGCACGCACATTTGTATGTATTGGCATTGTATGTTCTGTGTGTACTGTGTATTTATGCTGCAGCATAATGGTTGTCGGGACCTATGATAATGCACTCATGGTCCAGTGCAATGTTGCGTATGGCCACCAGGAAGAAGCTGTTGCAATCTTTATTGAGTTTATGTTTACTTCTCTTCAGGAATATGGAAATTGTGGTTGCTGAGGAAAGGCTATGCAGCTGACCCCGGCAGCTTATTATGGTACAGCCTGAAGATGCAACATCACACTGCCATGCCAAAGCATAGATAAGGAAGGAACACTATCTCCACACAAATGGCAAAGGTGTTCTTTCCTATAAGGAATGGGAAAAGATGTAGGGCAAACATACACTCGGCTCTTAGACTGTTTACATGAGTATGCAATGGTGTGAACCCACACGACAAGGAAAATTTACCTGTCGGACTCTGCCACTGAAAACCGTGTCAGACGATGCAGTTTTCAACTAGAATTTCCCATGTTATTGCATGTACAGTATCTCACAAATGTGAGTACATCCCTCACATATTATGGGCCACATGTATGAAAACTGTCTTGGTCTAAGACTTTCTTTGTTGCACATAGCTACGAATCAGAGCTCGCCTTTCATTTTATATAGTGCTCTGGAAAAATGAAAGGGGACTCTGGTTGCTATGGGCAACAAGAAAAGTTTTAGACCAAGACCATTGTCACAGTCGGTGTAGTGGATCCTCTGGACCGCCGCAAGCGATGGTGTTAACCACGCCAGGGAGCGGAATCTAAGTAGGTCCCAGTTTTCACCAAAGCCCGCCGCAAAGCGGGATGGACTTGCTGCAGCGGGAGTCTACCAGGTCGCTACCACTGACATGACTTGCTTGCAGAGGCAGCCGAGGTGTAGCGTGGTACAAAATCGTAAGGCAGGCTCGTAGTCGGGGACAGGCTGGAAGGTCAGGACAGGCGGCAAGATTCGTGGTCAAGGAACGGAGGCTAACAGTAGGGTACACGATAATCAGACAAGACTCAGGAACGCTTTCTCAATAGGCAATTGGCACTAAAGATCCGGCACAAGACTCAGGAAGGGGCAGGCTTAAATAAGGGCAGCGACCGGCAATACCCAATTACCGGTGCGCTGGCCCTTTAAATTTCACAGAGCCGGCGCGCGCGCCCTAGGGAGCGGGGATGCGCACGCCGGGAGACTGGAGTTGCAGCCGGAGCATGGCCGGGTAAGTAGGCAGGGACCCGGCCGGCAGGCTGAGCGTGCCCGTTGCCCGACATGCAGGCAGCGGTGCCGCTCGTGGAAGGACCACGGGTATGCCTGCGACCCGGGACGGGGTTTGCAGGTCCACCCGTGATAACAGTTTTCATACATGTCCCCCTATATCTTTTCATGGGCTGACACTGAAGATATGACACTTTGATACAATGTAAAGAAATCAGTGTACAGCTTGTATGGCAGGGTAAATTTAGTGCACTCTCAACATAACTCAACACACAGCCTTCAAAGTGAGTACAACCCTAAGTGAAAATGGACAAATTGTGCCCAATTTGCCTTTTTCCCCTTCCAAACGTAATGTGACTCGTCATTGTTACAAGGTCTCAGGTGTGAATGGGGAGCAGGTGTGTTAAATTTGGTGTTATCGCTCTCACACTGAAAGTTCAACATGGCCTCTCATGGCAAAGAACTGTCTGATGATCTGAAAAAAAAAGTGTTGCTCTACATAAAGATGACCTAGGCTATGAGAAGATAACCAACACCCTGAAACTAATCTGCAGCACGGAGGCCAAGACCATACAGCGCTTTAACAAGACAGGTTCCGCTCAGAACAGGCCTCACCATGGTCGACCAAAGAAGTTGAGTGCATCATATTGAGTGATTGTCTTTTCAAAATAGACCTATGAGTTCTGCTAGCATTGCTGCAGATGTTAAGGGGTGGGAGAGTCAGCCAGTCAGTGCTCAGACCATACACCACACACTGCATCATATTGATCTGCATGGTTTACGATGATGCACAAGAAAGCCCGCAAACAGTTTGCTTAAGACAACCAGACTAAGGCCATGAATTACTGGAACCATGTCCTGTGGTCTGAGGAGACCAAGATAAACTTGGTGTCAAGCGTGTGTGGCGGCAACCAGATGAGTAGTGCAAAGACAAGTGTGTCTTGCCTACAGACAAGCATGGTGTGGGAGTATCATGGTTTGGGACTGCACAAGTGCTGCCGGCTATGGGGAGCTACAGTTCATGGAAAGAACTATGAATGCCAACATGTACTGTGATATACTGAAGCAGAGCATGACCTCCTCCTTTTGGAAACTGGACCGCAGGACAGGACAGGGCAGTGCAGTATTCTAACATGATAAAGACCCCAAACACACCTCCAGGACCACCACTGCGTTGCCAAGGAAAATGAGGGTAAAGGTGCTGGACTGGTCAAGCATGTCTCCAGACCTAAACTCTTTTGAGCATCTGTGGGGAATCCTCAAGGAAGGTGGAGGAGCATAAGGTCTCTAACATCCACCAGCTCTGTCATGTCATCATAGAAGAGTGGAAGAGGATTCCAGGGGCTGCAACCTGTGAAGCTCTAGTGACCTCCATGCCCAAGAGAGTTAAGGCAGTGCTGGAAAATAATGGTGGCCATACAAAATATTGACACTTTGGGCACAATTTGTCCATTTTCACTTAGGGGTGCACTCACTTTTGTTGCCAGTGGTTTATACATTGATGGCTGTGTGTAGAGTTATTTTGAGGGCATACCCCATTTACACTGTTCTACAAGCTGTACACTGACTTCTTTGTATCAAAGTGTCATATCTTCAGTGTTGTCTCATATACAATACAATATACATATACAATATTTACAAAAATATGGGGGTGTACTTACTTTTGCGAGATGCTGTAGATTTAGGGTAGTTTTTTTACTGACAGCTTACAGTTAGAAACAAGTCCATTTCATTTCTATGTGGTTAAGTACATGGATCAACGTTATTGTTTGGGGCGCATTTTACACAAGGTTTTTAGCCATCCCCATTGACATCAATTGTAAATTTCCACGTGTTTTTTTTTACCAGAGGAACATGACCAAAGAATTAACATGTTCTAGGTTTTATTATGTCAAAAATACGACCACCAAAAGTATGCATCGTATGAACTACAACATGTATTTTCTATTGATGTCAACTGGAAAGGTTTACTTTTAGTTTTAGAAGAGTATTTTAAGTCGGAATCCGTGTGAATTTCAACTTGAAACACTAGTTAGGTGGATGTAGCCTAAGAAGAAGGGGTCTGTCTTAAGTGTGTTTTTCTCTATACACACCCCTGGTCCTTATTATGAGTGATCACGAGATGTTTTAGTACTGTACCTTGTCTCCCTGCAGAACCACAGTTCCTGAGATGTTCAGCATTATAAGAGGTCTCATAGTAGTGAGCATACTGAAACAGAAACCACATCGTTAGTAATGTGACTCATGATTATTCTTGACCAAAATTTATCTTGAGCACACTATCAGTGGAAATCTGAGCGAGCTTGTTATATCCAATTACCATCCCAATGATTCAGCTGATATTTCCAATGAAGAGCAGCCTGACCACCTGACTGACACCATGTTTAGTCCTATTTAGCTTGCCCATCCTGGGTAGTGACCTGACACATTTGTCATCTAACCTTTGCATGAACTGAACACTGGGAGTCTCATGATATACAGAGTGGACATTACCAAAACCTTCTATAGTCCAATGACGGCTCTATAGGAATTATAACATCCAATAGGGTGGCAGTGTACTGATATTAAATGGTGTGAGAGCAGTATTTTACCTCTTGTCTATAACCGGAAGCTGAACGCTGTATGTCTGATCACATTCAGCTTCCTGTTTCTTTGTTGCACTGTGCTGATCAGTAGGTAGAGAGGACTATATGGTTATTTAAAGGCTGCACATAGTGGTATAATATAAAGCTTCAGGTGCCGAATGCAAAATCTGTAACAAGGCCTGCTCCTCTATGTGCCATTTATAATATTGGTATTTTCTAAGGTGGCAAAAGGGAATTGGTTTCCTCTCAGGCACCAAGACGTGAGTGTGAATGCTGCCTCTGTATCCTCTATACCTTCACCTCTGGCCACACGTAGCTTATCTGAGCAATAAGCATGATCACTGGTAATAATTTGCTCTTGAGCCTTTTTAAGGCCATGTTTTCCTATTTTAAGGGTACTTTCACACAGTGCAGTTGTCACATTTTTAATGTGCTTTTTCTGTTGCAGTACTGCACTGCAGTGAAATTGCCTTTATTAACTCGTTAATGTCCGCCCGCCATCTTTTGCTGTCGGGCATTTCAGGTCGTTTGTCTGCAGTGACGTCTTTTGGCATCGCTGCAGACATCGGGGTTTGTGGCTCCCGACACCGCAGCTGCGCTGAGAACAGAGTTGTACTTCACAGCCCTGTTCCCAGCGCAGTCTCTGCAAGCGGCGGGGAATGTGGGAAACCTCCGCTCCCTGGTAACCCTTTGAATCCCGCAGTCAGTGACCGTGGCAAAATCAAAGGGCTTTCCTCTGCTCTGTCGGGTGATCGGGACACTCGGTGACCCGACAGAGCCTGGGGAATGGCTCGACAGTCAGCCCTGGGGACCTAGAGTAGCCCCATGGCTGCCTGTGTATCAAGCCAGTGATCAGGGCAGACTTTGCGCTGCCCTGACTGCTGCCTGTGTCAAACTGACACAGATTATAATGTATTAGCATATATGAATATGCTAATACATTGCTAAATGTAAAAAAAAAAAAAATGTAAATCAGTTATCCCTTCATGGGAGTTAAAAAAATAAAAAATTGTAGAAAAAAATAAAAAGAACAATAAAATAAATATTTTATAAAAAAATAATTGTGCATACATTACACACACAAAAAAAAACCCTACACATATTAGGTATCCACACGATTGTAATAACCTGTAGAATCAATCTAATAAGTTATTAAGTGTGAAATGTGAATGCTGTAAAAAAATTAAAAAAAATTATAATTCTGCAATCATTTATAAGTGAATTTAAACTATTTCCCCAAAAAGTACAACTTGTCCCGAATAAATTGAGGCCTCCTGCAACTGCATCATTGGAAAACTAAAAAGGTACAACTGTTGAAACGCAAGGAGGCAAAAACTAAAAAATTTGCTGGTCATTAAGTACTTTTCAGGTGTTCGGCTTCAGGGGTTGATAGCAAGCTCATTCCAGTTTCCTAAAATATTTAGAAAGGTCTTGTAAGTAATCAATTATTGTGTTTGCAAGACTTTTAGGCTTTCACACATTGCATCCTGGTTGTGTTTTTCCTACATCAACTGCACCAAAATCGTAAAATCGTAACTAAAAAACGCATGCCCCTTTTTTTTTATTAATGGAGGTGGTTCTGTAACTCTGATTTGGAACACAGGTGAAATTGGTGTCAATTTAAAAAAAATAAAAATGCACTACGCTTTTTGTTGCGTTTCTAATGCTGTTTTAAATTGCAACCTGATAACCTAGCTTTAGGCTGCATTCACATGTTAAGTTTTTGTTGTGTTTTTCAACTGCATCAAAAACGCAAGCAATTAAAAAATGTCCGTGTGTTTTTTAAAACACTGCATCTCAACTGAGCTAGAATTATTTTCAAAACCAGCTGCATTAAAGAAAAAACTGCCTGCAGTAATGTAATGTGTGAACCCAGCCTAAGCACAATAGTCGAGTATGTTCCTGAGTTCTATACTTAGCAGCAGGTAAGAACGTTAGGAAGCAGTGGTAATGTAAATTATTTTGCATGGGTTTGCTTGGAAGAGCATTGAAATATAAGGGTATGTTCACACAGTGTGTTGAGTCTGTGTTAAAATATGCTTCTAGATGCGTTTTTGGATACGTCTGTCGGACCCTAAACGAACCCAAAAAAGTATCTAATAAATAGCAATGTGATTTACATTGCTTTTAATGAGACACGCATCGGCGTTCATGCGAGTGATCACCTATATGTGTCTCACTACGTTTTTCAGATCCGTTCCAAGAATTGTCATGTTAATTCTTTTTCTGAAAGTTGCAGCAGGATCCTTATTTAAAACTAGAGGATGTGATTCTCCTGCAGCCAACACACATCCAAACACGCAGCTGCGTGTTGAATACGTGTTGGATCCGTTTAGGATCTGATCGCCGCTGCTGCAAAATTGGATCCAAAAACACTGTGTGAACGGCCCCTAAGAATCTAGCATGGGAAGCTCTCCCCCTCAAGAGACTACTGAGGGACTCCAGGCTTCTTCACAAATTCAGAAGCCACTCTGCTTCTAATTATGCCCAAGACAAAGATACCCTGGCTCAACATTGGTATCAGCCAATATTAGGCTCGGTGCACACTTAGTTTTCTTGAACAGATGACGGATTACGTAGGTAAAAGCAGATACGTTAACGTGTTAACTGACTCCTATAGGTGGACGGATGTGCAACGTGCATTAACATAGTGTCTGTTTTTACACTTTCCTTCTAATATGCGCTTAATTTTAATAGATGGAGAACGCAGGGCGCTGCACTTTCAAGTTTAAAAAAAGTATATGTTACAGTATACTTTTTTTTTACAATGTATATCAATGGAAAATGCATCCTAGTGTTTCTGCCCATGTTGCAAACGTATATGTTTTTACCCGTCATAAAAATATAAACAAAACTAGCCAATCAAATAGCAAGGAAAAACAGGTGTCAGCCAAAAGAAAAGCTAGTAAAAAAAAAAAATAGATAAAAAACTGATGTCAAACATCTGCTCTAAACAGTGCATGTTTGGCATACATTTAACGCATATGTTATAACATATATGTTTTGACATATGGTCAAACGCAGTGTGCATTCAGCCTTAGATTGTCATTGCCTCCCATAGTCACTACCTGAGAGGGCAACGGTTTCCGTTCCTCTAGTTTACACAAGTCATAACGTTCCTCCTTCCAGTTGCCAATGAGAGTCTTGTTGCTGTAAGAGTCCTCTTTGGTTGTGCATCTCCATCCATACTGTTTGAATTTGGTCTCAGGTCTAATATCCAGCCATACTTCACCATGGCCATCTGCTTTCAGATCGTTGCAAAAATGCGACATTCTGCAGAAAAAAAGCAACTGAATTATTTTATGGGCACATGAAAACAGACACCTCTCTACTCATTTACTACCTGGGTACAGCATCTGTCTGTCCTGATAGTTGGGGTCCCAGAGGTGATCCTCTGGATATGTCAGACGTCTGATAGATCAGGGGACCTTCATATAATGGAAGAATGGGGGTCTCCACAATCACGTTATATGCGCAGCAGCGCAGCCACTTATCCATTCATTGTCTACCGGGATAAGGCGGCCATCTTTCATTCTGGGTGGGAATGTGTGATAAATGTCTATGATAGGAAATCTTCTATAAAGAGAAAGAATTTCCTCCATCTCACCAGACAACCCGGCTGTGTGTACATTTCCTATGTTATGAGGCACATGTATGAAATGGGCTCCACCAGTTTACTGACATGATGCCGACACAAAGAATGTTATTCGCCATATCTGACATGTATATTAAAGATTTGAGCCAAAAATGGCCGCATCATCCAACAACCTCGACGTTTCAGTCTGCAGCAATTCTTAGGCCATGTTCACACGGCTTAAAATGGGACGTATTACGGTCCGTAATTACGCACCGACGTGCACCAATTACGGGCCGAAAACGGCCCATTCATTACGGTAATTCACAGTTCTCATAGAGAACTGTGAATTACGTCTCCTCTCCCCGCCCGGCGGGGAGATAATTGACATGTCACTTTCTAGCGGCGTATACGCGCCGCTAGCAGTGATTGTCTATGGGCCGCCGAAGTGTCGGCCCCCCGCTCACTCCCCCACTCCCGCCCCCGGTCACACGGCGTAATTGCGGGCGTAATTACGCCCTGCAAATACACCGTGTGAACCTAGCCTTAGGGGGCGCATTGCGCCACATACAGGAGATCAGACACAATTATGAATGTTGCTCAGCAGAATGTGTCGGCAAAAAAGCATGAATTGAAGCCAATTTCAAAGTGCTGAGGCTGAGACAAAATTTGTTTCAAACACTTTTTTGGAGCACATAACTATAGTACGGTTGAAAAAAGACTTATGTCCATCAAGGGTGGGGAAAATGTGGATGAAGGGAGGGAGATAAGGAGATTTTTAAGCCTAGTTTCCCCTATTGATAAATGCTTTGAACCTCATAAGGCAAGAACCAATCTGCCCTAAGGAAGATTTCTTTTCTGATTCCAGAGTTGCCATCAGACTGGATCTAGAATTTTTGATGGCTACATACGTATTAATATTTTTTTAGTTTCGGGTAGGTATCTAAGCCTTTCTTAAAACTCCTAACCGTTCCTGCTACGACCAGCTCCTCAGGCAGCTATTCCACAAATTTACAGTTCTAAGGCTATGTTCACACGGCTTAAAATGGGACGTATTTCAGTCCGTAATTACGCGCTGTACTGCGCGAATTACGGCTGGAATACGTCTCAGGCATTACGGTAATCCACAGTTTTCATAGAGAACTATGGATTACGTCTCCTTTCCCTGCTCAGAGAATCCGCCGTGGGGGGAGATAAATGACATGTCATTTACTAGCGGCGTATACGCACTGCTAGTAATGATAGTCTATGGGCCCCCCGCTCCCGTCCACACAGCGTGATTGCGGGGCGTAATTACGCCCCGCAAATAAGCCGTGTGAACATAGCCTCACCGTGAAGAAGGCTTTTCTCCTCTGGAGATTGAATCCTTTTATCTCTAGCCGAAGGGAATGTCCCCTTGTCTTTTGAGGGAACTTACATGAAATAGTTTTTCCCCATACTTTTTGTAAGGACTATTTACCGTATATACTCAAGTATAAGCAAGTTTTTCAGCACAAAAAATGTGCTGAAAAAGCCTTCCTCGGTTTATACTTGAGTCACCGTCTACGTCCGGGCGGCAATCTCCTCAGCTGTACGAGACTCCTCTTGGAGCGCATACAGCCGACTCTCGAGTTACCCGTCAGTGTCCGGGTGCTGCTATGGCCCGGGCACTGGTGGGGATACTTCAGCCGATGCTAAGATGCTCCATTCCCCTTAGGCAATGTTCACACGGCTTATTGCCGACGTAATTGCGGGGACGGATTTCGCCCCGCAATTACGCCGGCAGCCGTGCAGCGGGGGGCCGGCAGCCGTGCAGCGGGGGGCTGGCGGTTCGCCAGCCCCATAGACACTCATTATTCACGGTGCGTACACGCCGTAAATAATGTGCATGTCACTTTCTCCCCCGCAGCGGATTCACCAAGCGGGGAGAAGAGACAGAATCCATAGTTCTCTATGAGAACGGTGGAGTACCATAATGACTGAGACGGATTTCAGCCGTACTGCAGCGCAAATACGGCGCGCAGTACTGCTGGAATCAGTCACAGAATAAGCCGTGTGACCGAGGCCATAAGTGTGGTAAAGATAAGGTGTCTACCATCGGGACACATTTAGAAAGTGCTGGGAGACACTTTCATACAGACTGATGAATGCTACTGTATCGGAACAGAAGTACCACAGACTCAGCTGAGACAGATTTTATACATCTGCCTCTGTGTTTTTGATACTTTTATCACTTATTCCACTTTCACATCATGTTTTTTGCTTCTGTTCATGGTATCTGTCTGGATACCTTAAAAAGTGACCGTGGTGGGGCTGTGGCAAGGCCAAAGATATCTAAAGGGCAAAGGTGGTCAGAACTGGACTAAGTTTGCTTTGTTTACTGAATGTATTTGCATTGTTCTGGCGGCGCTGGCCCAATGTCGGGTGGCTGTCGGGACGCTCCTCCACCATTGTTCTGGTGGCGCTGCCCAATTAGGTGGGTCGGGGATGCTCCCCCCGCCATTGTTCGGCAGCGCGGGCCCAATGTCGGGTGGCTGTCGGGACGCTCCTCCACCATTGTTCTGGCGGCGCTGGCCCAATGTCAGGTGGCTGTCGGACGTTTCTCCACCAATGTTCTGGGTGCGGGCCCCAAATGTCGGGTGGCTGTTGGGATCCTCCTCCATCATTGTTTTTGGGGGCACGGCCCAATGTCAGGTGGCTGTCGGGACGCTCCTCCACCATTGTTCTGGTGGCGCTGGCCCAATGTCCGGTGGCTGTCGGGACGCTCCTCCACCATTGTTCTGGCGGCGCTGGCCCAATGTCCGATGGCTGTTGGGACACTCCTCCTCCATTGTTCTGGTGGCGCTGGCCCACTGTCGGGTGGCTGTCGGGATGCTCCTCCATCATTGTTCTGGCGGCACTGGCCCAATGTCGGGTGGGCTGTTGGGAAAACTCCTCCCATTGTTCTGGCGGCGCTGGCCCAATGTCAGGTGGCTGTCCGGGACGCCCCCTACCATTGTTCTGGCGGCGCTGGCCCAATGTCGGGTGGCTGTCGGGACGCTCCTCCACCAGTGTTCTGGTGGCGCTGGCCCAATGTCAGGTGGCTGTCGGGACGAACCAACACCAGACTTCTGGTGGCGCTGGCCCAATGTCGGGTGGCTGTCGGGACGCTCCTCCACCATTGTTCTGGTGGTGCTGGCCCAATGTCGGGTGGCTGTCGGGACGCTCCTCACCATTGTTCTGGTGGCGCTGGCCCAATGTCAGGTGGCTGTCGGGACGCTCCTCTACCATTGTTCTGGCGGCGCTGGCCCAATGTCAGGTGGCTGTCGGGACGCTCCTCCACCATTGTTCTGGATGCGCTGGCCCAATTTAAGGTGGCTGTCGGGATGCTACTCAACCAATGTTCTGGTGGCGCTAGCCCAATGTCGGGTGGCTGTCGGACGCCCTCTATCATTTTCTGGTGGCGCTGGCCCAAGGTCGGGTGGCTGTCGGGACGCTCCTCCGCCATTGTTCTGGCAGCGCTGGCCCAATGTCGGGTGGCTGTCGGGACGCTCCTCCACCATTGTTCTGGCGGCGCTGGCCCAATGTCGGGTGGCTGTCGGGACACTCCTCCATTGTTCTGGCGGCGCTGGCCCAATGTCGGGTGGCGGTCGGGACACTCCTCCTCCATTGTTCTGGTGGCGTTGGCCCAATGTCGGGTGGCTGTTGGGACGCTCCTCCCCCAAATTGTTCTGCAGCGCTGGCCAATGTCGGTGGCCCTGTCGGGACGCTCTCCCCCACCATTGTTCTGGCGGCGCTGCCCAATGTCAGGTGGTTTGTCGGGACCTCCTCCACCAATTTTCTGGTGGCGCTGGCCCAAATGTCGGGTGGCTGTCGGGATGCTCCCCCCATCATTGTTCCTGGTGGCGCTGGCCCAATGTCGGGTGGCTGTTGGGACACTCCTCCATTGTTTCTGGCGGCGTGGCCCAATGTCAGTGGCTGTCTGACGCTCCTCTCCATTTTCTGGGGGCGCGGGCCCAAATGTCAGGGGGCTGTGGGGACCCTCCTCCACCATTTTCGGGGGGTGCGGGCCCAATGCAGTGGCTGTCGGGGCCCTCCTCCCCCATTTTTTCTGGTGGTGCTGGCCCAATGTGGGGTGGCTGGGGGACGCTCCTCCCCATTTTTTCCGGTGGTGCGGGCCCCCCAATGTGGGGTGGCTGCCCCGGGACCTCCTCCCAAAATTTGTTCTGGGGGCGCTGGCCCCAATGTCAGGGGGGCTGTCGGACCTCCTCTACCATTGTTCTGGGCCGCTGGCCCAATGTCAGGTGGCTGTCGGGACGCCCCCCCACCATTGGTTTCGGCCGGCCCAATTTCAGGTGGCTGTTGGGCCTCCTCCACCTTGTTCTGGGCGGCGCTGGCCCAATGTCAGGTGGCTGCGGACGCCCCCCCCAAAGTTTCTGGGGGGCGCGGCCCAATGCAATGGCTGTTGGGACACTCCTCCTCCATTTTTTCTGGTGCGCGGGGCCCAATGCGGGTGGCGTCGGGCGTCCCTCCACCATTTTCTGGGGGGCGCTGGCCCAAGTCGGGGCTTTTCGGGACGCTCCTCCACCATTGTCCTGGCCATGGACCTGTGGTGTTGGGAATTATTTTTTGTGGGGTGAACTGTATTATATTACTATAGAAGAGGGAGAACATACAAAATGTAATTCACTGATTGTCTTATTTAAAGGGGGGGAGGTGACCAGAGAACACCAATTCTGGCCTCTGTCATATTTTGGGTGGCTCTCAGTGTGCAGGGTGAATACGGTCACATCTGACTATATCATAGATACAGAAACAACAAAACCAATGATGATGATGGCAGGGTGGGGCCGGGCAGGGTCAATCATATCCCAATTGTGCATCAGCCTCTTCCCAAGTGCCCTATATTCACCCACAGGACAGTAGCAGACTCTAAACTGGCCCAGACACTGAAGACACCTCCACCTGTCTGCCCTGTGTGACATCACTCTGCCAGTATCACGACCTCTATGATGTATGGAATAATATAGGGGGTGAGGGCACTGAGTCTATGGGCGCCGGCTGCATGGATTTACATACCCGAGCCTTCTCCTATCCAGTTTGTTGATATTCGTTGCTAAGTAACCGAACGTGACGTCACTACTATGCGCCGCCAGCGCTGGGCTGTGGAGAGTCACGTGGTTTCGGAAGCGAGCGGATTCCAAGCTGTGCGATGATTTGAGCTTGCGGTCACCGAGCCGGGCCTGCTGGAAAGCGAGGCATAGAGACGTGATGGGTGAGGAGGGGGAAGCGGGTCAGCTCTGACTCTTCGGGTGGAGGAAGTCTGACACAAGTGTCCGAATGATGAAGCAGAGCGGCCGCCACATTCCCGGCGCACGGAGTAAGGAGGTGTTCACACGGGGCAGTGCACCTTCCGTAGCGCTGTTGAGCGTACACAGTGGGCAGCGCGTACTTCCATCGCTCTCTGCCTCACATAGTTCTCCACTTCTCGGTTAGTGACTGCCCCCGGCCGCCTGAGGTCAGGCTTCATGGCCGTGTGTTGTGTTTTTTGGTGCAAAGTTGCAGCACGTGACAGTCAATTTAAAGCGACTTGTGGTAAAGCACCTGGGAGCAGTTTTGGCTGCGTTGCTGCAACACCTGTGTGAACTGCGCCATGAACTGCCCGCATCCCCGCTGGACTGTGTGGCCGGGTGTTATAGGAAATACATCGCCTGTATTATTTATTTACTAATTAAAAGCTGAGTCAAATCCATTGCCTTTTCTTCTTTGCTGTTTTTTTGTTTCTGGTTGTAGCTATTTTTTAATTATATTGTCTGTATATGATAATAGAGGCAGCCATCTTGCTTGATGGTGCCGCTGGTAATGATAGTCTGTGGGCCGGCGAGGTGCTGGCCCCCCGCTCCTGCCCCCACGGCGTAATTGCGGGGCGTAGGTACGCCTTGCAAATACACCGTGTTAACCTAGCCTTACAGCAGTTTCATGGACATAGCAGCCTGTGAACAGAAGCAGACCCATTGACTTCTGTAGGAGAGTTTTCTAGGCATGCTCTGTGACCTGGGAAGAAGTCACTGTGCAGGGAGGGGAAGAGGAGGAGCTGTGACATCTCCTATTGTGACAGGTGGATCCTGTGTCACCTTTCGTTGTAACCCTGCTTGTGAGGCTAATGAGCAGGAGATTGAAAACCTTTCTTTACAGAACAGGAGCAGACCCAATGACTTCTATAGGAGAGTTTATTTTAGTCATGCTCTGTGACCTGGGAAGAAGTCACTGTGCAGAGAGGTGAAAGGGTGAACTGTGACATCTCCTCTTGTTATTGGTGGATCCTGTGTTATCTATTCACACTGGTGTCTCCTTTCGGTGTAACCCTGCTTGTACTGATCATGAGCAGGAGACTGAAAACCTTTCTCTACAGAACAGGAAGTGTCAGACTATTGGGCCTAGTGGGCAAAGTGAAAACTGCAGCACTTAAGAATTATGTAAAAAAAAAAAATTAAAAGAAATAGTGATATGGAAAATTAAAGGGGTTTTGCCACGAAGTAAAATTGATGTGAGACGCTTGTATATTAAATGGTAAACATTTTCACCATTCATTATTATTAAAAAATTCTGTATCATTTTTGTTTCAGCTGCTCCCTTAGTGATCCATAGTGTACAGCTCGTCTCCAGGGGATACTGTTGTAGAAGATTTCACCTAATACATTCCATAACATTATGACCGGTGATGAGAGCTCCTCAGTCCTGGCTGCTCATGCTCAGACATCACCTCTCCTCTCAGGCAGCAATTGTCAGTCGTCTCTTCCCTGCTTAGTAATCACACACACTCACTGCTGAGTAACTGTTCAACCCCAGGCGCTGTCATTCTACTCCCGTGCTCTGTACTCTGTACAAATAAAAAGAAACCTCAATCAGGTGTGTACATTGAGAAAAAAAATCCTCATGTTTGGTTCCTGCAGGAATTGGAACCTAGAACCCTATTCTGTAATGTAGAAGCACTAACCACTCAGCTGCATTGTAGCTACTCACAGCTACATATACAGACCTTTGTTTGACTAGAGTGAGCACATTGTGGAGAAAGGCATGGTGATATCAGGCCTGCTGGGTCACATGATATGCAGTTCAAACAAATCATACACACCCCCTTTTGAGCACACTGAAAGCTGAAGCAGGACAAACCAGGCATGAAATGTCTTTGTGGTAAAACCCCTTTAAGAAAAACATAACCAAGAATTGTTTAAATGTGTTTAACATAAAAACATGAATCAAACAATAGGTAATTTTCTGATGACACATTTCCTTGAAAGAGACAAAGAGCCAATAGGTACAGGCATTGCAAATACCAAGAGCTGCAACAGGTGTGTAATGGAGTGAATACAAAAAAAATAACATAGCGCACACTCGAATAAGACAATATAAGCCATCTTTTTTTAAAAAGGGGTAGTCCAGTAAAAAAAAACAGTAATCCATTGAGGACAGGGTGGTTCAAAAAAGGGAAAAAAAGTTTACCTACCGGTCCCCTGCTGCTGCCAGAGATCCGCTCCTCTCGACTTCCAGGTTCTCATCCCAACACACTGGAGGGGCCTGAGCTTCATTGTAAGTGAATGGAGCACAAGCCTCTCCTTTGTGTCAGGATGGGAATCCAGAAATCAAAAAGAGCAAATCGCTGGCAGCTCGGGAGCGACAGTGGTTGGGGACAGATAGGTAAGTACTAGCTTTTCTTTTTTTGACCACCCTGCCCCAATGACATAGAATTTTTTTTTTTTTTTTACTGGACAACCCCTTTTAAAGAGAATCTATTACTTTTTTGTTACTATTTTAAACCAGATACTGATACATATTCTTCTTGGACGTTTTTGGACTGTAGATTTCTGGATTCTGTTGTCTGTATACGATTATGGGGGCAGGCATCTTGCCTGAGCTGCTTTTAACGGCATTTAGAGAGATGCTTTACAGCAGCTTCATGGACATAGGAGCCTGTGAACAGGAGCAGACCCATTTATTTCTATAGGAGAGTTTTCTAGCCATGCTCTGTGACCTGGGAAGAAGTCAGTGTTCAGGGAGGGGGAGCTGTGACTATCTCCTATTGTGACTGGTACAGCCTGTGTTATCTATACACATTGGTGTCACCTTTCAGTGTTATCCTGCCTGTGCTGAGAATAAGGAGACTGCTGAAAAGTTTCTTTATAGAACCGGAAGCGTCAGATTATTAGTAGGCCTAATGGCCAAATTGAAAACGGCAAGATTTTAGGATTTTTAAAATAGTTATATGGGAAATGGGAAAAAAAAAAAACGCAACCGAAAATCCTTAAAAGATGTGTTTAACATAAAGACATAAGTTATATAATAGGTCATTTTCTGATGACACATTCTTCTTAAGAAGAAAAATATCTAAAGGGGTGTTCCCACCATAGACCTTGATGGCCTATCAATAGGATACACCTTCAAAGTCTGATCGGTGT